>JBBPBX010049788.1:9241-25214 GCA_038048925.1 Garcialebias charrua | reverse complement strand
TACAGTATATATACATATTTTATACACACACACACATATACAAGGTACAAGTTGACATTTACCAGAGTTCTTTCTGTGGCAGTCAGGTCTGTTCCCCAGCAGGATTTCTTTGCCTCTATCGTTTCAAGATTTCTCAAAACCTGTGTGGACTGCAGAGAACATGGATGGACTTCATTGACAGTGGGTTCCAAGCTGGTGGCGGGTTCCAAACTGGTGGCCTCTTGCTTTTTTTTATCACAGCCTTTATGAACAAAAACAATTCAAACATTATACAGGTACCACTTCAATGCCACGCACTGCTACTAAAAAAACGACATTATGAACATACAGTTGAGTATTACCCATCACAATGCGTCCATTTTGGTCAAGAACCAATGCTGCATGAGGCCCAGCTACTTTCTGACGGTCTTGTTTTGCTTTTGTGTTTTTCCTCACGTTGTAGTGGTGCAAGATATTTCTTTGCAGAAAGACATGTGATGATGGGGTGAGCATATTTAAGAAATAGTTATTCTTTCTCATGCCTGAAAAGAGCTGCTCTGCACACTGGCTGTTTAATCTTCCTACAAGTTCAGGAACAATTTCAATCCGCCTCAAAATATCCCTGTCATCTTTGCTGTTGTGTTGGTGGAAAACATCACTCAAACAGTAGTGCTGAGAGGAGCCAGTAACAGGATGTCCTCCCTCTTCTTCTGGTTCTTTTTTGTACTTCAACCAGGGTAAGCTCACTTGAAGTTTTTTATTAGCAGCTTGTCTGATGTTTTCTGCTGTGTGATCCAGCAATCTACCTTCGTGGACGGCAAATGGTTCATCCTTAGGGCATCGTTTGTTCATGTGACGTACTAGTCCCCTGGCGTAGTCGTACACCATAATGTTTGGAAAAAATTTCCAAGAAAGAAGCAGATCTGCAAAGTCTCTTGGACTCTCAGCTCTCAGGTTGAACTTCACGGAATATATCACTCCACAAGGACATGTAATTACAGCCCACCCACCTGAAATGCGAAACACTAGCGTTACTCTTCTTAAACAAATTTGCTTACCTGCTAGCTCCCTGTTGTGCACTGAATTCAGCTGTAAACAATGCATTTCATATCTTATTGTTAAAACATGTGTTTTATGGAATACAGATTAAAGACATATGGTTAAAAAATATATAACAATAAAAATAGTAATAATAGATGAAATGTGTCTCTGCACGACTGTTGCAATACTTTGTTATTGGTGACATTGTAACTAATTATATTTGCCTGTTATAACTTGCTGTCAGACACTTACCAGAGGCACCCCAGACTTTTTCAAAGACTTTGTTGTAGGTAGCTCTGGAAGATATTTTGTCACGCAGACGAAGCACAAGGTCCATCTTTGAACCTCTGTTGTCAATACCACATTGCTTGCACAGCTTCTTGATCTCAGGTAGCTTTCAAAAAACAGAAAATGTGTATTAATGTGTTAAGTAACCTGCTCAAACACGAACACAATTCTGTATGTGAACATACCTTTAGATTGAGAACCTCGTCCGCAAGCCGCTCTTCTGTGAGATACTGTTCTACATCACTGCTCCAGTCAGGCACATGGATTTTTTCAGTCTCTGTGTTTAACAAAATGTCAGATTGTCTTGTCTGTGGACCAATCCAGGGGGACCAGTTGTGGTATGTAGGTTTTACAACAAAAGGATTCTTGCAGCCAGCTGAAACAATGAAGACACACAAAAGTTTCTTTAAGGCATTTCTTCCACATTGCTGGACACACTGGAGACTTAATTGTTTGTTGTACAGAATGTTTACAAAGCTTAACCTTAAATAGGCATATACTTACGTGGATACGTGGTTTACTAAATGATTTACAAACCGCTCCCGTTTCTCATGTGTTGACAAACAGTATGGGCAATGAAAGTGAGATGTGCCGTGACAAGGTAAACCACATCTGAAGATGTAGAATTCTGCAAACCAAATCAAATCAATAACGTTAACAATAGTAAATACATAATTTGTACACATATTTATGCCAGAAACAGTCAGAGGTGTCAAGTAACCAAGTACAAATACTTTGTTACTTTACTTGAGTAGAAATTTTGGGTATTTCTACTTAAGTGGAGTAATTATTTTTCAGCCTACTTTTTACTTCTACTCCTTACATTTTAATTCAATTATGTGTACTTCCTACTTACTCCTTACTTTTTAAAAATGAAAAAAGTATTTTATTTCGATTTAACTTTGGTGGTTTAGAATTCACATTAGTTAGGACTGCATACAACTATTCAAATAAACACCATCAAAATTAGAAAATTGACAACTCTTTCACAAACATTAGTATTAATCAAATTGTGTTTTACAAACCTTTATGTTGAACCATAGCAGTATTAGCAATATGGTTCACCACCTTGTACGACTCCTTAGCAGAGTAGGAGCAAAGAGGACATCTATAGGTGTCATCTTTGCTATAAGGTTTTAACATCTCCCCTTTTTGAATGTTACATACAGATACATGGATCTGCTGAAAGAAAACAAAGAATGAACTTTAAAAGTTATAAAATGGTATCTATTTTTAGGCACTATGATCGTGATTTCGCTATGCAGCACGCTACATATGCTAACATCAATCTTAGCTTAAAGGAATTACGATTTTTACTAGTTCACATAAATATATTTATTTGCTACATAACAAAAATGCTTATAAAAAGTATCATTACCGTCTGCTGGAGTAACCCCTCGCTGTTTGCTGCAGCGAGGTGTACTTGGTCTGCTGACTTTGCCAAGAGTAACCTCTCGCTGTTTGCTGCAGCGAGGTGTACTTGGTCTGCTGACTTTGCCAAGTTTCCATTGTGAATCATTCCGTTGAAATATTTTCATTCACGTGTGTGTCCCTTCTTCAACCTTCTACTGTACTGTACTTGGAAACACACCGCTGACCCGCTTCTTTAAGGAATTTGTAAGTGATCATTGAAACAGCGCCCCCTTTATTTCCGGAGTGCAATGGCGCTACTTCCATATATGGTATGGCTCGTCCGTCGGGCACGATCCCGCCCCTTACTGCATGCTGCAGCGAGGGGTTACTCGAGTAGCGAGGGAAGACAAAAAAGGTAGTAGTAGCACATTTTATTTTGAGATATGATCTGTATTTTTGATGAAAATTGGAGTTTTAGACATGTTAGGTTGAAAAGGCAACAACATGTGTTTAACGTGAAAGACGCACTTTAATTAGTTAGATTGTAAACAGTCTGTTGCTGCTTAAGCTAGATTTATACTTGACGCGTCGCGCAGCGCGCGAGGGGGCGCGCGCCAAAAGGGACGCAATATCGCAGTCCCCGCCCCTGCGCGTTGTCCCCGCGCGTCGTCTTGGCGCGTGTCGCGCACCTCCGAATTTTTGAAACTCTGCAAGCCTAGTGCGCGCGCGGCGCCGTTGACTTTTGCCGTTGACGCCGTGGACTGGGCTTAAAGAACAGCACGTTGCCATGCGCCGCCGTGCGTCAACCATAAACACAGCTGCGACACTATAAACGCATAAAGCCGCACGATTCAGTGCGCGCAGCGCGCGCGCTCCAGCCTGTGGACCAAAGCGCGAGTATAACTAGGCCTTTATTGTTCTGGTTCTGACTGTTATTGTATTTATTAAGATTTTTATTATTGTTAGTATAGTTTATGTATTGTAAAGAATGCCGTTTATTTAAAATATCATCCAAATGGGTCACTTTTATTTATTTTTATACAAACGTATTTTGGCATATTTTCAAAATAAACATTTTGTAAGTCTTTGTTTTGTCTTTTTTTTTGTACTGAAAATAAACAGAACCGAGCCCTCCTTGAACTGAACCGAACCGAAATGTGATTTTAGCGTACCGTTACACCCCTATAAATAACTCATGAACTACAAGACAGATTTTGATCAAACTTACAGAAAGTAATCACTAGATGGACATTTAAAAACTGTTCTCTGTATGAGACATTTGGGCTAAAAATCTTTGTTTTATAACCGATAGATGCAGTTGTTGTCCTCGGTTACTCATGACCCAGGAGAAATTTGATAGTCAGCCCATTTCCAAGGCTGTTTGGAAGTCAGATTCAGATAAGCTTGATTGTTGATTTTCTTCAGGCAGTTTTCTTTTCCTGCAGCCTTGAGTGTCCATCTGGACGATCCAAATCCAAAATGGTCTAATTGTGGGAATCAGTTCCACTGATCCATGCTATGAATTAGGGCCGGGCCATATCATATCGTTCCCGGTAATACCGGTAAAAAAAAAGCTTGCCTGGGCAAAAAAGTTATATCATGATATGCTAATTTCATGACGTAATACGTCAGGGCGCCCCGACCCCTTAACAACCGAGCACCTCAAACGACCAAACCGAACTGCGCACCCCCTCTCCACCAGTCTGTACTGGTGTAACGCTAATTAGTTACGTGCAATACTAGCTAGCTAAAATGCTAAAAACAAACAACGCGCATCTCAGCTTCTCTCCCCCCTGCTCTAAACTGTAGGTACAGACAGCTCAAATGTCTCCCCCTCCCCCCACCCCGCTCTGAGCAGTCGGTGCTGCGTCTCCCTCGCTCTAAACTGTCGGTGCAAACACGCGCTGCTCAACTGTCTTTTGAGTTCCACAGTCGGTCCACGTACCAAGAGGCAGGTGATCAAAGACAGATCAGTCTGAGAAATTAATAATTCCTGCATGAATAGATTACGGTAAGCTGAAACACCAACAAGCTTCAGGATCACCTTGTTACAAGTTCTGGAAGTTATAGCTCATTTAAAGGCAACATATTTTGTTGTAGGTTTCATTTATGCTCAACAGATCTTAAGTTTCATTTTATTTAGTTGTTTTAGGAAACTACACCTGCACTTTAGTTTTTGTGGTGGATTTTGTTTATATTTTGTGCAGACTTTTTCAATCTAAATAACAGATCATTTTTATTTTTTTATTTTTATACTTAGATACCGAATACTTTACACTAAATAAAGTACAGTAATTTCAATAAAATTAACCCTTGTTGTTTTTTAAAAATTTATATAATACTGCGAAGCAACATGTTAAGTTAATTTTGTCAAATAAATACATTTGATTTCTGTTTTTTTTTATATCACGAAATTTATCATTATCGTGATAATGCTCTGAAATATCACGAGATAAATTTTGAGCCATATCGCCCACCCCTACTATGAATCCTCCTCCAGGTTGAACCCACCACACTGACGAGTCCCAGAAGCCGCGGGTGGCCTGCGATTCTCATAAACCGCCTCCACCTTACGGTTAAGCTCGTAAAGCAGCTGATTTAGCGAGGTCACGGCATGTCCGTGACCTCGGGAGACTGAGTGCGGCTGACTGAAATCAGACTCATCTGACCACAGAACAGTCTTCCATTTTGCCACACTTCCTCAACAGTGGCATTCCTGTTTGAGGTGCAGTGACGTTTAAAGGCCCGGAGATTAAAAACATCCAGTAGAGTTTTACGGCCTTGACCCTTAGGCACAGCGATTGTTCCAGATTCTCTGAATCTTTTGATGATGTTATGCTCGGTTGATGATGATAACTTAAAAGTCTTTGCTATTTTACGCTAGGTAACACCATCCTGGTATTGTTGCACTATCTTTCTGCGCAACAATGGTGGAATTGGTGATCCTCTTACCATCTTGGGTTCTGAGAGACATTGACAATCCGAGAAGCTCTTTTTATACCCAATCATGTTGTCAATTGACCTAATTAGTGTTCATTGGTCTTCCAGCTAGTGCTGGGCGATATGGAAAAAATCATATATCACGATATGGGCTTTTTTATATCACGATAACGATATATATCACGATATATACAACACGATGTCTGTGTGTGTGTACAGGAAAAATTTGGACCAAAGTAGAAAAGGAGTTTCTACTTTGATCCAAAATTTTCCTGCAGGTGGCGGTAAAACAACGGCCGCTAATAAAACCCACGAAGAAGAAATCCACTCTGGAAGCTGGAGTAAACAAGGCAAGAAACAGAAAAGAGAAAACTTTGCGTTTGATTCCAGTTCTGTTGTGTCTCTGGTCTGTTTTGTATTGGTTAACTGGGCCCGATTTCGGACTCTGTTGGATTCTGGGTTCATGTCCTCTGGACCCATTTTGTCTCCGAGTTTCAGCGGAGCGAAATAATGGAAGCTAACAAGGTGAGCTTCCCCCTTTTTTTGGTAAAAGATCTTCTTCTTGGGCTGCCTGTGCAGCTGTTTAACAACGTAAAGCATGTGTCGCAAACCCGCGAGTGCGTCAAACATAAAGCAGCGCCGTCCTCTCGCAAAACCACAATATGAAGCTTCTTTGCGACAGTTGTTTTTTTATTCTTATTTATCACGATAGAGATGATGGAAGGAAAGTAGAAACGTTCTATCGTCCCCACGATATATATTGTCATATCGCCCACCACTACTTCCAGCTGTTCGTTATATGCTCAATTTAATTTTTCCAGCCACTTATTGCTACTTGTCCCAACTTTTTTGGGATTTGTTGACACTGTGAAATTTTGAATCAACATATTTTTGCTTAAAAATGTTACATTTACTCAGATTAAACTTTTGATCTGTCATCTATGTTCTATTACGAATAAATTATTGACATTTGCCATCTCCACATCATTGCATTCAGTTTTTATTCAGAATTTGTTTAATGTCCCAGCTTTTTTGGAATCCGGTTTGTATTTGAAATACTATAGTTCAGAGCTCATTTAGCCGTGCTGTGTGCCTTTAGAGGAACACAGAGAGGAAGCATGACATTAACAAATCAGCAGCTTATCATATCGCTTAAGATAGGGTCCTTAGCGGCTAACAAGATGGCTAACAAGATGGCTAACGCATTAGCCGTCTTCTTGCACAGCTGAGAGTGACCCGTGTGTTTAGCGAAATGATAAACTGCTGATTTATTAATGTCGCCACCTCTCTCTGCTCCTTTTATAAAGCTCATCACGGGTAAATAAGCCTGTACCCGTGGTTTGTTTTAAGGAAGCAGACTTTAATAACACTTGCTGTTGCCGTTTCACAGTTCCGAGTGGAGGCTCACTTTACTGCAGTTCACAAACACACTGACAATATGAAGGCACCTTTCTATCTAATTAAGACACTCAAATCTCTTTACAACACAATCTGTGTCCTCATTTACCCATTCATACAGCACTCTACTAGATCTGTACAAGGATTAATCAGTGCTTTATCACATCCATACACAGATGGGACACACATCAGAGGCAATGAGGTGTTCAGTGTCTTGCCCAGGAACACTTCAGCATGTGACTGCTGGTGGAATTGAACTCCCAGCTCTCCCATTGGAGGAGACTGCTCTAGCCTCTCAGCCACAGCTGCTCTCAGCTGAAGAGGATTATTATTTAATATGTGTAAATAAATGTTTAAAAAATAAAGTAATGTATGTAAATAGTTTATTTTTTAGACATTTATTTTGTAGAGTTACAGCTGGTTGTTAATAAATGTTGCTTTGTGACAACTGGGACAAAGCTGTGACTCAGAACTATATTTTTGTTATTATTTTATGGAAAGAAAAATATATTGAGATATATATCGAACATACCGGTGGTGGACACCGGCAGTGAGGGATGCTGTCAGGCTGAAGAAGGAGTCCTATTGGGCCTTTTTGGCCTGTGGGACCCCGGAAGCAGCTGATAGGTACCGGCAGTCCAAGCGGCATGCGGCTCGGGTGGTTGCTGAGGCAAAAACTCGGGCGTGGGAGGAGTTCGGAGAGGCCATGGAGAATGACTTCCGTACGGCTTCGAGGCGATTCTGGTCCACCATCCGGCGTCTCAGGGGGGGAAAGAGGTACGCGACCAACACCATTTATGGTGGGGGTGGCGTGCTGCTGACCTCAACTCGGGATGTTGTGAGTCGGTGGGCGGAATACTTCGAAGACCTCCTCAATCCTACTGGCACGTCTTCCACTGAGGAAGCGGAGCCTGGGGACTTTGGGTCGGGTTCTCCAATCTCTGGTGCTGAGGTCGCCGAGGTGGTTAAAAAGCTCCGCGGTGGCAAGGCTCCGGGGGTGGATGAGATTCGCCCGGAGTTCCTTAGGGCTCTGGATGTTGTAGGGTTGTGTTGGCTTACGCGACTCTGCAATATCGCGTGGACATCGGGGGCAGTTCCCTTGGATTGGCAGACTGGGGTGGTGGTTCCCCTATTCAAAAAGGGGGACCGTAGGGTGTGTTCCAACTATAGGGGGATCACACTCTTAAGCCTCCCTGGTAAGGTCTATTCAGGGGTTCTGGAGAGGAGGGTCCGTCGGATAGTCGAACCTCGGATTCAGGAGGAGCAGTGTGGTTTTCGTCCTGGTCGTGGAACACTGGACCAGCTCTACACCCTCAGCAGGGTCCTGGAGGGTGCGTGGGAGTTTGCCCAACCAGTTTACATGTGCTTTGTGGACTTGGAGAAGGCATTCGACCGCGTCCCTCGGGGGGTTCTGTGGGGGGTACTCCGGGAGTATGGGGTACCAGGCCCTTTGATAAGGGCTGTTAGGTCCCTGTACGACCGGTGTCAGAGCTTGGTCCGCATTGCCGGCAGTAAGTCAGGCTCGTTTCCGGTGAGAGTTGGACTCCGCCAAGGTTGCCCTTTGTCACCGATTCTGTTCATAACTTTTATGGACAGAATTTCTAGGCGCAGCCAAGGTGTTGAGAGGATCCGTTTTGGTGACCTTAGAATCGCTTCTCTGTTTTTTGCAGATGATGTGGTCCTACTGGCTTCATCAGTTCGTGATTTACAACTTTCACTGGAGCGGTTTGCAGCCGAGTGTGATGCGGCCGGGATGAGGATCAGTTCCTCCAAATCCGAGGCCATGGTCTTGAGCCGGAAAAGGGTAGCATGCCCTCTCCGGGTCGGGGAGGAGGTCCTGCCCCAAGTGGAGGAGTTTAAGTATCTCGGGATCTTGTTCACGAATGAGGGAAAACTGGAGCGTGAGATCGATAGGCGGATAGGTGCAGCGTCCGCAGTGAAGCGGGCGCTGTACCGGTCTGTCGTGGTGAAGAGAGAGCTGAGTCAAAAGGCAAAGGCTGCTACCCCCGCGACCCGACCCCGGATAAGCGGAAGAATGGATGGATGGATGGATGGATGGATGGATATATATCGAATATCGCAATATTAATTTTGGTCCATATCGCCCAGCCCTAAAAAGCATCAACACTGTGCACCCTAATATAAATAAAATGTTATGCATACCACCACCAGAGAACCACAACCAACAATTTGAGTCCAGAACAGGTTTAATAAAAGTTGTTGATTAAAAAAGGCCAATCCGGAGGTTATTTGGATAATTTTTTTATCTGTTTCCATCTCCGCCACTCACTGCTGGAACAATATTTCCTTTGTTGTATTCCATCGCTTTTTTGTGGTCGACAAATACCATATCCATCCCTCTGTGCGTAATACGGAGAGAAGACCATATCAAAACCTCGTCTGGTTCCGCAGGAGCTTCTTCACCTTCTTGAACATTGCTCGTGCTCTTGCCACTCCTGGGACGTAGTCAGCCGCGATGAATATAATGATCCTTTGAAGATGATCCGGTCACTGCTGCGCACCTGCTGTAGAATCTCCACACGTTCCCGATGGTAGTGAATCCTGGCCAGAACAACTCTGTGTCCTCCATCCGAATTTCTCCTGCCGTGTCCGGTACACATAATCAGCTGTGGTTTATCCAGTTTTAGGACTTACATTAACATTTTAGCAACTATAGTGGATGAGCATTCACCCGCCAACCCAGGAAGTCCAATAATTCTAATGGTATCACGTTTAGTTTGCCCCTCCATGGTTTCAAACAGTTTTTTAAGCCCATCAACTTCAGTCCTCAACTCCACCACCATCCCACGCAGCCTTTCCAGCTTGTCCGAGTGTGACGACAAACCATTTGCCGTTTCCAAAGCAGCAGATCCAACTCAGTCGAGCTCCATTCAGAAACCCGTGGCGGAGCTCGCTAACTCGGCCCGGACCACCTGCAACTCGCTCCTGATGAAGCTAAAATCCTCCCGTCCGAGCCACTCTTAGTTCCATCTTAATCATTGCTACAGCATCAGCACTTAATGAGACCAGGAGGTCTGTCCTTAGAACCGACTCGTCCTTCCTTCCAGAGCCCGGCAAAGCTGCCACCTCATCAGCGTTTTCATCACGGTGGTCTGAGGCTTTAGCATTAGCTTATGGAAAGAAATGGATGTCCAACATGCCCCTCTGACCATCAACAGCACCGCAGTGGAGAGAGTGGACAGCACCAAGTTCCTGGGAGTGCACGTCTCAGAGGACCTGTCCTGGAGCAGGAACACTGCATCACTGGCCAAGAAGGCTCACCAGCGTCTCTACTTTCTCCGCAAGCTGAAAAGGGCTGGAGCTTCAACCCCCATCATGTGCACCTTCTACAGAGGTGCCATAGAAAGTGTCCTGACCAGCTGCATCACTGTGTGGTTTGGTGCATGTACTGCATCCTGCCGCAAGAGCCTCCAGCGCATCGTGAGAGCAGCTGAGAAGATCGTCGGCACCTCCTTGCCCTCACTGCAGGACTTACACAGCAAACGCCTCACTCGGAAAGCCCTCTGCATGGCAGGTGATCCCACACACCCACTACACAGCTGCTTCAGACTGCTGCCATCAGGGAGGAGACTGAGGAGTCTCCAGGCTCGAACCAGCAGACTGAGAGACAGCTCTGTTCATCAGGCAGTCAGGATGCTAAACACTCTGCCTGCTCTGCCTCCCCTCCCATTTGAACTGCCTTAACACAAAAAACTTTCTCACACATTACCACACAACACAAAGATTTTAACACTGGACTCTGTGTCATCAAACGGGTTATTCACTAAACCAGGGGTGCTCATTAGGTAGATCGCGATCTACAGGTAGATCTCTGAGGTAGTACTGGTAGATCGCAGCATGACATAAAAAAAATTGTCTGTTCAGTGCCCTGAGATTACTTCTTTTGTGAATTGACGCTATATAAATAAACTGAATTGAATCTTAGAACATCTTTATTCAGCAAACACAACAGTTTAGGTCAAAATACAGGTGGTCCCCGACTTACAAGCGCTCTTACTTACGAGGTTCCGGACTTACAAGCTCACTAACAAACAGTAAATTTGTAAATAACATACAAAAAATACAGCAATTTTATGTGTTTTTAGATGAAAGTGTGTTAGCTAACCGTTTGTAAACGAGTTTCTGAGCATGTTTATGAACTAGTATGAACGTTGGTGTCGAAAAACGAGTGTTCGTAGTAGCGCTAGCATAAATTTTCCGACTTACGACAGAAAATCCGGACTTACGAGAACACGTGTTTCGTGTTCCGACGTACGAGATTTTTGTCTTACGAGATAGTCGTAGGAACGGAACTCGCTCGTAAGTCGGGGACTCCCTGTACTATAATTTTAAAGCCACAGTACTATAGTTCATGATTTCTTATCTGGCAACCCGACTGACATGAAAACTACAGCATTTTTCATGTAAACCGGCTTATTTTTTGTTTATTACCCCCAATAAACATTGAAAAATCACTAATGTTTCCACAGGTTGTTTTCGTGTAAACGGGGCCTTATAGTAGGTAGATCACTTTGACTTGATCATTTCAAAAGTAGCTCGCATGCTGAAAAAGTCTGAACACCCCTGCACTAAACTCTCGGTCATGTGCTCATTCAGTTTGCACTACTTCTCATATTTGCACTAATGTTTGTATTACATTACTGCCTATAGTCATACTACTGTTTACATTCACTGTTTACATTTATTAATACTGTTTACATTTATTACTACTGTTTACATTTATTACTACTGTTTACATTTACACTACTTTTATATCTACACTACTGCTGATACATATACAGTATTCTCTGACTAGCCTTATTTAAGGATGCCAATGTGCCTTACTGCATATGCCACTTTGCCTCTATACCAACATCAACTACCTCATACATGTACATTAACTCATATGCTGCTTTGCCACTCTTTGCAAATGTCAATGCTAGAACCTTCAGTTTATTTTATAGATATACTTTTTATATTTTTTATACTACTATGCAATAACTCAGGACAGTATTACACTTTTATCATTTCATTTTATGCTTATGTTCATTAAATGTTTAGTGTTTTAGTGTTGGTGTAACTGTCAGGACAGTGTTACACTTTTACTATTTTATGCTTATGTTTATTAAATGTTTTAGTGTTTAGTGTTTAAATGGTTACTGTTGCACCGAGGGACTGAGAGAGAAACGCAATTTCAATCCTGTGTATGTCCTGTACATATAGCAGTTCTGACAATAAAGTTGACTTTGACTTTAGCAATAGGCCACGGGAGACAAAGACAAAACTTTGATTTATTTTCTGCTTTGAGGCCATATTGCCAGTTTGTTGACTCAGTTCTATGGTGATACCAGCCTTAGAAACAAAATCCAGCCCAAAGGTAGTGAGAGTGCAGTTATAAAGAATAGTTTTTCATCACGGCCAACAGGAGCTCCTCCGAAACACAGCTTACACACTGGATGCCATTTTGTCCTCTGGAGGAATTATTTGTTCCTAGATTTTTTCCTAGATTTTTTCTCAGCGTCCGCAGTGAAGCGGGCGCTGTACCGGTCTGTCGTGGTGAAGAGAGAGCTGAGTCAAAAGGCAAAGCTCTCAATTTACCGATCGATCTACGTTCCCACCCTCATCTATGGTCATGAGCTTTGGGTTATGACCGAAAGAACGAGATCTCGGATACAAGCGGCTGAAATGAGTTTTCTCCGCAGGGTGTCTGGACTCTCCCTTAGAGATAGGGTGAGAAGCTCAGTCATCCGGGAGGGACTCGGAGTAGAGCCGCTGCTTCTCCACATCGAGAGGAGCCAGTTGAGGTGGCTCGGGCATCTGGTTAGGATGCCTCCTGGACGCCTCCCTGGTGAGGTGTTCCGGGCATGTCCCACCGGGAGGAGACCCAGAGGAAGACCCAGGACACGCTGGAGGGACTATGTTTCTCGGCTGGCCTGGGAACGCCTTGGGATTCCCCCGGAGGAACTGCTTCCAAGTGGCTGGGGAGAGGGAAGTCTGGGCCTCCCTACTTAGGCTGCTACCCCCGCGACCCGACTCCGGATAAGCGGAAGAAAATGGATGGATGGATGGATAGATTTTTTCTTTATTTTATTTTATTTTTTTAATAAAAACACCCAAGCAGCTAAGCCAATCTAATACTGGTAATTTAAGTTAAATAATTTTATATGTTTTGGTAAAATACAAAATGATGCAAAAAGGTTTGATACAGTAAGGAACCTAAAATTGTTTTACTTGTAGATAAATGTTTTGTTTACATTGTTGTTTAATCTTTTCATCTTGTCGATTACAATGTATATAATTTAAACAAATTTTTTGACCATTTCAATAGAAAAATAGTTTCTGGATCGAAAATCATTTCTGAATGGAATCGTGACACCAAAAATCTGATTCGAATCGAATCTCCAAACACAGAGATTTGCACCCCTAATGGTTAATATTACTAAGAAGATAATAGTAAAATGTTCACGTTGACTTGGAACAGTTCTAATTCACAGAACATAAAGCAACAATACAAGTGATGTATAAGTGAATATAAAGTTATAACTGTCCATATTGTCTGTGTTTCAATGTTCCTTGCAGATGTTCAGCCGACTCTGCTGATCAGAGTAGATGTTCCTGAGGAACAGAGACCTGATGTGGACCAGCAGGACCCAGAGCTCCGCCACCTCAAGGAGGAAGAGGAGGAACTCTGTACCAGACTGGAGAGAGAGCAGCTCATTGTAGAGGAGGAGACAGGTGCCAGCAGATTTTCATTTAACGCATTTCCTCTGAAGAGTGAGGATGATGAAGAGAAGCCTCTGCTCTCACAGCTTCATCAGCAGGATCCAGAGCCCCTCCACATCAAGGAGGAAGAGGAAGAACTCTGGACCAGGTTGGAGGGAGAGCAGCTCAAAGTGAAAGAAAGGACTGATGCCAGCAGGTTTTCATTCACCAGAGTTCCTCTGAAGAGTGAGGATGATGAAGAGAAGCCTCTGTTCTCACAGCTTCATCAGCACCAAATGGAAGATGGAGATGTTCCAGCCAGCAGCTCTGCAGACCAGATGAAAGTAGAAGCTGATGGAGAGGACTGTGGAGGAGCAGAAACCAGCATGAACCCAGATCTAAATCTTCACGGAGATGCTTCCAGCTCTTCAGAGACTGAAGTCAGTGAGGACGATGATGAGGATGGGAACAACCCTGACTCGCAGCTGGAACACGTCCAGACAGGACCAAAATCATTTAGTTGTGATGAATGTGGTAAATGTTTTATCAGCAATACACATTTAAACTTACACATGAGAATCCATACAATGGAAGAACCTTTTGTATACGAGGACTGTGGACAAAGATTTAGTCAGAAAACAGATTTAAATGAACTCATTAGAGTCCACACAGAACAGAAACCTTTTGTTTGTGAGGACTGTGGACAAAGATTTACCCAGGAGATGAATTTAAACATACACATGAGAGTCCACACAGGACAGAAACCATTTGTGTGTGAGGACTGTGGACACAAATTTAACTGGAAGACTAATTTAATCAGACACAAGAAAGTCCACACAGGAGAGAAGCCATTTGAATGTGAGGACTGTGGACAAAGATTTAGCCTGAAAACAGATTTAAGCTTACACATCAGCGTCCACACGGAACAGAAATCTTTTGTTTGTGAGGACTGTGGAAAAAGATATACTCGGAAGACTCATTTAAACACACACATGAGAGTCCACACTGGACAGAAACCATTTGTATGTAAGGACTGTGGACACAAATTTAACTGGAAGACCAATTTAATCCGACACAAGAAAGTCCACACAGGAGAGAAGTCCTTTCAATGTGAGGACTGTGGACAAAGATTCAGCCAGATGTCTCATTTAAACTTACACATGACAGTCCACACTGGTCAGAAACCTTTTGTATGTGAGGACTGTGGGAACAGATTTAGCTTGAAGACAGGTTTAAAGAAACACATGAGAGTCCATACTGGAGAAAAGCCATTTGAATGTAGCTTTTGTGGACAAAGTTTTAGTGAGAAGTTTGCGTTAAATAGACACATGAGCGTCCACACAGGACAGAAACATTTTGTCTGTGAGGACTGTGGGCACAAATTTACCTTGAAGTCAGGTTTAAAGAAACACATGAGAGTCCACACTGGAGAAAAGCCATTTGAATGTAACCTTTGTGGACAAAGTTTTAGTGAAAAATATTCTTTAAACAGACACATGAGGATCCACATGGGACAGAAACCATTTGTATGCGAGGACTGTGGACAAAGATTTAGTATGAATTTTTATTTAAAGTCACATATGAAAATCCACGCTGGACAGAAGCCTTTTGTATGCGAGGATTGTGGGAAACGATTTAGCCGGAAGACTACTTTAAATGAACACATGAGAGTCCACACAGGACAGAAAAAATTTTTGTGTGAGGATTGTGGACAAAGATTTAGCCGGAAGACTTCTTTAAACAGACACATGAGAGTCCACACAGGACAGAAACCATTTGTATGTAAAGACTGTGGACATGGATGTAGCCATGAGGCAAATTTAACCAGACACACAAAAGTACATAGGAAACTAGGCTCTCCTCTGCAGTGAGGTCAAAGTTTTAGACTTCAATCTGCTGTTAAACACACGAGAACCCTCACAGAAGGGAAACAGTCTAACTGAATATTATGTCTACTGTTGTCATCATTCTTTGTTAAAATCAGGTCTCTCTTGTAAACGAGTTCCCAAAGCTTAGTGAGACTAATCTGTATAAATAAAGGTTGAATGATTTAAGACAAGTCCTAAAGATACATGAGAGTTCACCCTAAAGTAAAACTGCGTAGTGCCAGAGTTTGGTAAATAGATCTCAAAGAGTTTTTTATTCACAATATTTACTCCTTACTAGTGCATGATCGATATGGAAATTTTGGCTATTGTTGATACAGAGTTTGGGGGCGGGGGGTGTCTAACATGGATAACCAATACATTAGCTGATTTTTTTAAAGCGTTGT
>JBBPBX010049787.1:0-25215 GCA_038048925.1 Garcialebias charrua | reverse complement strand
TTTCCTCCAGACACTCTGGTTCCCCTACCTCCCAGGTCTCAAGTCCATCCATTCTAAATCTGCATGTAGGCTATGTGACATACTGGCAAGTCATTTAAAACAACAACAAACAAAAACGACCACAACCAAAACTTGGCCATACGGTAGTGTGAGGGTTAGAAAAAAAAAAAGGATTACTATTCAAATATCTGCTTTTCTATGTAGAGTTTGCATGTTTTCCTTGTACGTAGGGGTTTCCTCCAGACACTCTGGTTCCCCTACCTCCCAGGTCTCAAGTCCACCCATTCTAAATCTATATAGGCTAAGTGACATAATAGAGAGTCACTTAAAAAAACGACAACAAAAACTTAGCCTTACAATTTTAGCGTATTTGCGCGACTTCCAGTCGTTTCCGGAAATGCATCTGTGTCCGCCATTTTATGATTCCCAAGTGCGGTCAATTGAGGTCCGCCATTATCGGCTCTTGCCAGCTGGCTCTGGAGGGCCGTGTGTCCGATAGGGGTTGTCTCATATGGATAAATTAGCTGGAAACACTCGGTGAACTTAGTGGACGCGCCGCCGATCGCTCCCACAACGTCGCTCGACATGCTAACGAGCGCAGCTAACAGAGCAGCTAACGCGGGCAAAGACACCAAGCCGACATGCCGCGGAGGGGCCATCTGCGGCCGGGAGTTCGCCGCAATGTCCGCCTGGCAGCCTAAGATGTCGGGGGACACTGAGCTAACGCGGAGACACAAAGCCAACAGCCTTTTTGAATGAACTGACATGCTAACGAGTGCTGCTAATGGCGGGGCCTACTAACGCTGAGCAGCTTGTTTTGGATGGACGAACATCGCGGAGAAACGGCTTTCAGTAAGTTTTTTTTTTTCTGGCTCCAAATGTATGAAGTTAAGAAGCTAACAGTCCTTCTTTTAAACAGTTTGGACCGCGTGTGCGCGTGTGGGGCGTAAGGAAGCAGGGGAGCTCGGACGTGCAAGAGCTAATGCTAAAAGACGAAGGCAGGCTTTGACCAGCTCAAAGTAAGAAATTGTATTTTTTATTTATTCATTTACTGTACAGTACTGTACTGTATTTACATCTGATACTGCACTAGGTGTGTTAGGTGTGTTAGGATAGGCGAAATGCTTGGTAACTGTAGTAATATCCATATACGTGCAGGCAGTGGCGGCTGGGGTGGACTCCGACTTACGGCAAAATCGACCTACAAACGGTCCTTAGGTCCGGAACTCGTTCGTAGGTCGAGGGTTTACTGTATATATATACATACAGTATATAATAAATGTTTCCTGGACGACCACACCATCCTAGAGTTGTTTCAATCTGGCTTCAAATCTCTCCATAGTACCGAAACTGCTCTGCTGAAGGTCTTTAATGAAAATTTTCACAGCCACAGATGCAGGTGATACTGTGCTGCTTGTCTTATTGGACCTTACATCGGCTTTTGACACTATCGACCACAACATCCTCATTTCTAGGCTGGAGCAGTGGGTGGGCATCACAGGGTCTGCCCTCAAATGGTTCGAGTCCTACCTCTCAGACAGAACCTTTTGTGTCAATATCAAAGATTTCAGTTCAGCATCTACAGCGCTTCAGTGGGGGGGGGTACCGCAGGGGTCCATCCTCGGTCCCCTTCTCTTCTCATTATACCTGCTGCCACTAGATGCTATTTTCCGCAAACACAAAATAGCCTTTCATTTCTACGCCGATGATTGTCAAATTTACTTTCCCCTGAGGCACAGAGGCTCACGCTCTATTCAACCCCTTCTTGACTGCCTGGCTGACATCCATTATTGGATGGCCTCAAACTTCTTAAGTTTCAATGAGAAGAAGTCTGAAGTCATGTTGTTCCATCCAACAGCTCACTCTCGAATCACGACATTGACCTTCTTTCCCTAGCCCCACTAGAAAAACAAAAGGTCACTAATCTGGGGGTGACAATGGACCCTTCCCTGAAACTTAAGTCATGTAAACATGATTGTTAAATCCTGCTTTTTTCAGCTGAGGCGGCTGTCTAAGCTGAAGCCTATACTATCCAAAAAGAACCCGGAGACAGTAATCCATGCTTTCATAACATCGAGGCTTGATTACTGCAACTCACTTCTGTTCGGAATCAGTCAGTCCTCCATTGCAAGGCTACAGCTGGTCCAGAATGCTGCAGCCCGATTCTTAACTGGTACAGGCCATATAGAGCACATTACACCAGTTTTGGCCTCCCTGCACTGGTTACTCATTCACCTTCGGATCCAGTTTAAAATACTCATGTATGTTTTTAAATCTCTGAACAGTTCCGCTCCACCTTATCTCACTGACCTTCTGCAGCCATATGTCCCACGGCGCTCTCTGAGGTCAGCAGACCAGATCCTTCTCTCAGTCCCAGATACTCGCCGGAAGCTCAGAGGTGACAGGGCCTTCTCAGTTGCAGGTCCAAGACTGTGGAATGAGTTGCCACTGAGTGTCAGGCAGGCTCCCTCACTCACAGTATTTACGTCTCGCTTGAAAACCCACTTCTATTCTCTTGCCTTTAACACGATGTGATTTGTTTTGATCCTCTCTGTAATATACGGTACATTGTTATTTATAAGACTGAGCTGAACACAGCTTCTCAGACTGAGGAAGTCTTTCGGACGAAAGACGAAACGTTTCTACAGTTTTTTTTGCTTTGTTTTTTGTGTCCAGAGGACCAGACTTAATAATAATAATAATAATAATAATTAATTCAATTTATAACGCACTTTTCATTACTGAAAATCTCAAAGTGCTACACATATATTGAATGCTACACACATTCATAAACCGGTGGCGGCAGACTACCATGCAAGGTGCTTTCCAGTCCTACCGGGAGCAACTCGGGGTTAAGTGTCTTGCCCAAGGACACAACGACACATGGTGCGGGTCCCGGGAGTCGAACCGCCAACTTTCCGATCGGGAGACGACTGCCCCTACCACTATGCCACGGCCGCCCGTGGCATAGTGGTAAAAGTGGTAAATAAAAGTTTTTATTTAAAACAAAGAAAGCCAATGTGTCATTTTAACTGCAGTAAACACATTTAAGTAAAAGTTGTCTGCCTGAAAAAAGGAGCATTAGACCTAACAAAGGAACATGTTCTGATCATTCAACTCCAGTTTGTCTTCAACTCCAGTTAAAATACTGTCTAGTCAACCTTGTAAATAAAGGGTCAATAGTGAACAATATTTTAACTTCCTGATACCATTTTCAAAACTTGGACCCGAGTGTCGAGACACTTGTACTTAGTTACATCCCACCACTGTCATCAGGTTCAATACACTATTAAATCAAAATGTTGTGCAACAATAATGCTTTAGAAAAAGTAACTGTTAACAAATAGAGAACTGTACTGTAGTTACTTAATAGTTTTCCCTTATTTCTATCACAGTGTCAGAGTAATTTACTCTAACCCATTTTAAACATAACCATAAGTGAAATGTGATTATTCAGTCACATTTTAACATACAAGATCATTTATTTAAAAATTACACATTAAACTGTAAGGTAAAATGCATAAAATTCCTTTCAAAGGTGCAACATCTCTGTTTTTTAAAATCTTTTTAACAAAGGTTTCCTAGATTTTGCACCCAAAATGAGTTACATAAATTTTTTTACTGTCTTTTACCCATGAATTACCACAAATTTCCACCAGTTACTTTTAATGTAATCACTACTACATATAATAATAATAATAATACTTTATTTATAGAGCCCTTTAAAACAACCACAGCTGCAACAAAGTGCTGTACATAAAATCAAGAACATTTAAACACATAAAAATAAAACAGTTGTTAAAACATTAAGATCAATAAAAACAATAAAAACAGTGCAGAACAAAATCAGTCTGTGCTAAAAGCCAGTGAGTAAAAATGTGTTTTTAGAAGAGTTTTAAAACTGGACAGTGAAGGAGCTTGTCTGACGGGAAGAGGGAGATCGTTCCACAGTTTTGGAGCAGCAACAGAAAAAGCTCTGTCTCCTCTGAGCCTCCGTTTGGACCTCGGCACCTCCAGAAGCAGCTGATCAGCTGATCTGAGGCACCGAGCAGGAGAGTATGGGTGAAGCAGCTCAGAGAGGTAGGATGGAGCAAGACCATTTAAACTCTTAAAAACAAATAAAAGAATCTTAAAATGAACTCTAAAATGAACAGGCAGCCAGTGGAGTGAAGCCAGAGTGGGGGTGATGTGCTCCCTCTTATGAACTCCAGTTAGAAGCCGAGCAGCAGCGTTCTGGACCAACTGGAGACGTCTGAGGGAGGACTGGCTGACTCCAAGGTAAAGAGCGTTACAGTAATCCAGCCGAGAGGTGATGAAGGCATGGATTACTGTTTCCAGCTGCTGCTGTGTAAGGATGGGCTTTACCTTAGCCAGCTGTCTGAGGTGATAAAAACTGGTCTTGACCACCGCTCCAATCTGGGAATCTAATTTAAAATCACTGTCCATTTTAAAACCCAAGTTAGAAACTGTTACTAAATGATTTTAGTGATGAAGTGTGCTTTACACAGATTTTTCTACTTAATTACATAAATAAATTGTAAACTGCAACATAAATTATTTGTAAATAACTGAAAATGTGCAAAGACAACGTTCTCCCTTTCCACTGTCATTCCAATTTTGTGAATTGCTCATGAAGCAGCTAGCAACAGGAGTGAGCTAACTTACCAAGGGATGGGGTGATTTACCATGTTAACTTGCTCCTTCTACTACGCTTATCCAAACTCTGAACAAGGGTTTTACAAAGTTAGCATCATAAACTGACTCACATCAAGTTTTAGGCACAGTAAAATACATTTTGTAAAAACCATTTATCTCTTTCTTGCTTCAGCACGTGTGTAAACAAGTGATTTCCGATGTCAAGCTATTTTTTTCATGCATCACACTTCCTGTCAAATCAAACAGACTTCCGGTTTTCAAAATAAAACCAATAACGCAACAGTAAAACAAAAAAATTATATCTTAACCATTAGCAGATGGGTTACAGTAGTTTTGTTAACTTTGTTATAAACAGGCCGAAACTAAAATTAGTCAGCCTGAACTGAACTGCAGGTTGCTGTTGAATTTTTATGAATCAGGGTCCTGCATCATAAATATTTTCACATGAATTTTGTTTATATACCAAAAATTTATATCAACCACCCTGCCAAACCACCACTGAATGCCTCTGATAATTAAAACACTTGCAATAATAATCCAGTGTTTCCCTTACCATACGAAATATGAAATGTTTGCTCACTAAATTGTTATTATTTGAACGCCAAAATAGCTAGGTTGCATTTCCTGTGTTCCATGACTCTTGATGACATCATGCATCATGGAACACAGGATGCTTGATTCATGAATGATGTATCATGGAACACAAGATGATGCTTGATGACATCATGCATCATGGAACACAGGATGATTGATGTTCATGGAACACAAGATGATGCTTGATGACATCATCACTTTAGTTTTGATGATGCCTTTGATGTTGCCTTTGATGTATCACTCGGAAAAGTCTATATATATGAGACATTAGTTTTTGGTGGAACATAGTTTTGGAAGACGCAGTTAAGTTCACATGTTCTTTTAACATTCTGGTGTTTGAAAATGGCCAAATACATTGAAAGATTAACTTCAATTTTTAATAAAAATTCAGCCTTTCAAGCACAAGTCGGTGCCCCTATTACAATTAAGTCAAACATATACAATGTTGTGGAAATTTTAGGACAAGGTCACTTTGGAGAAGTCGTCACTTGCAGAAAAGAGAAAACTGAAAAAATGCTTGTTTTGAAATGCATAAAGAAAAAAAACTATTACCGTACAGAAGAACGAGAGGTCAATGCTTTACATCGTCTCAGAAGTCTAAATCCTGACAGAAATCATATTGTTAAGTTTATTGACAACTTCATATTTAAGGATCGTGTCTGTTTAGCTTTTGAAAAACTTGATTTCAACCTCCAGGACTTCATGAAAAAACGAAATTGTACACCTCTTAAGCTAAGCGAAATCAGAGGAATTGCCCACCAGATGCTTGTAGCTCTGAGAGCACTGAAATATGCTGGAATTACACATGCAAATATACGGCCTGAGAATATTTTATTTGTGAATCATCTCTCTCAGCCGTTCAGAGTGAAGCTGGCAGGTTTTGGGACCGCTGTTGAGACAGTCAAATTATCGGAGGTCACTCTCCCTGTGTTTTGGGGCTATAGCGCACCAGAAATCTTCTGGGATTATTCGCTGGATGAAAGCATTGATACGTGGAGTGTTGGCTGTTTGCTGGCTTATCTATTTCTTGGTCAAAATTTGTATCCAACGGACTGCGAGTACAATTATTTGAAGTTTGTTGTTAAACTACATGGCAAACCAGCTGATTCTTTCCTTGAGAAACGATCGCAAACTCAGCGCTATTTTACTCAAGATAAAACGGAAGATAATACATGGAGATTTAAAACAACCCAAGAATATTACAAAGCAACTGGAAAGAGAATTAAAACCAGAGAGTGGACTTATGATCATTTAGAGTCGCTAGATGATTTAAGAAAAACACATGCAGACTTAGATTCATCTGAATTAGAGGATTTGGAAGCATTTATAGATTTCCTTAAAACCCTGTTAAAATTAAATCCACAAGACAGGGACTTGCCAGACTATGCACTCAATCATTGGTTCATTACAATGGAACACCTTCAGAAGAGCAATCTTGCCCCATATAGAATTTTAGCATATAGATTATTGCTTAGGTGTGGAGTTGAGAGCTCAGATGATCGAGAATACTTACCGGTAGCTAATTCAGATGCCACTGATGATACAGACAAGAAACCGAATGACCAATACTTTAGTCTAAAAGACTCAGAAAATGCCACAAATTTGTCTGAAATTGTTTCTGCGAAAGATTTTACCATCCGTCATAAATCTACTGACTACCACCTTATCCAAAAACTTGGAGAAGGGGTCTTTGGTAACGTTTTTAGATGCAGAAAAGGTTTTACAAACGAGTTTGTAGCAATGAAAGTAATAAATAAATCTCACAAATGGTCAGCTAATCAAGAAGCCAGGATACTAGAAAAACTCAGAGAGCTCGATACAGACAAAAACAACTTGATCAGGTACTTTGACATTTTTCCATACAAAGGCAACACTTGCTTTGTGTTTGAGTTGTTAGAAGTGAGTTTGTTTGACTGGATACAAAAAATATTTCCTAAATCTCTAAATATTTCAGAAATCCGACCGATTGCTGAACAGATGCTCATTGCTCTCAACGCACTAAAACGATTAGGCATTACCCATACAGACATCAAACCGGATAATATAATGATTGTCAATCGTGAAAAAATGCTGTTCAGAGTGAAATTAATTGACTTTGGCCTTGCAGGCTCGACCTCAGAATTATCAAAGCGATCTTGTTTGCAAGCGCCTGGTTATAGAGCGCCCGAGGTTTATCTAGGCTTTCCTATGGACGAAAGTATTGACATTTGGGGTCTTGGAAGTACATTAGTTTTTCTGTTCCTTTCGCAGCACATGTATCCAGCAAGTTCAGAGTTTGAAACCTTGGAATTTATGATAAAGCTTCTTGGTATGCCTGACAAAAAATTACTGGATACTGGCAGGCGTGTTGGCATTTATTTTCTACGGGACCAGAGCAGCCCAGATCCTGTTTGGAGACTGAAAACAGCAGAACAATATTTTAAAACAACAGGATGCATTACAATCAAAAACTATAGTTACGAATGGTTTCAGTCTCTGAATGATTTGAAGAAAATGGCACCAAAAACTAAGGATCCCAATAATTCTAAAGATTTAGAATGCTTTATAGATTTTATTAGGAAAACACAAAATATCAATTCAGCTGACAGGATTCTCCCAGCTGATGCACTTAATCATGATTTTATAACAATGGCCCACCTTGCTGGTGCCAAAAATAGCGTTTATGTGACCAAAGCACAACAAATCTTAAAAAAATGCCAACTCAGGAACCCACCCAAAAACTCTTTTAAGAAAGAGGGTATGCATCATAACACTGAGACTGTTACTCATGCATGTATTCCAACCTCCAGTACAATGGCCCTCATTTCTTATGCCAAAAACGTATCATCTGCCGTAAATGTTAGTCGATTATTGGTGAAATGCAAACACAAGATCTCACCCAGTCTTCTGGACTGCGAAAGCAAAAAGTCCACAAATTTGGATCCCATTAAGATCCTAACTGCAGACAATTCTAAAGAACAAACATCTGAGATGGACATCCAACAGAAAGACCCACCAGAAATTCCTGAGAAAGTAAATTGTAACAGCAAGACTTTTGCTGAAACATGTGTTCCAGCGTTCAACACAACGGCCCACCTTTATGCCAATAACGGATCGTCTGTCACAAATGTTCGTACAATAATTGTAAAATGCAGACACAAGGGTCCAGACAGTTCTTTGGACTTCAAAAGCACATCTATTTCCAGTTCAAAAAACACCTTTGATCAAGAGAATAACAGTTCTAAAAGAAGCAAAGGAAGTATTCAAGATGGATTTATGGGTCCGGGTGTGAAACCTGCAACTGAAGAAAGTTTGGAATGTTTCACTCTCCATCTTCCAGACAAATTTAATAAAAACATTCAGTCAGCAAATCCTTTCAAAAATGACACCAGCTCCGTCAAAACCAATACCTCATGCAAAACAAACGTAGGATTTTCTTGTCAAAATGAAAATCCTTCACATTCTGTAGAGGTGAAATCAAAAAGGAAATATTTGAATAGGATTAGTAACTTCTTCTCAAGAATATTTAAACCCATCGTAAGCTCTTTTAATAATGGTAGAGTCACAAAACGACAAAACAAACGATAAACCAGCTATAAAGATTGCATGGGGAAGTTGTTAGCATAAGGTTTAGGGTTCACACATCTGTCTTTCTGTATGGGGTTCGCATTTGCGGGTTTTCTCTAGGCACTCTGGTTCCCCCACCTCCCGGGTCTCAAGTCAATATCCACATATGTGATTTGTCTGTAATAATAGCAAGTCAATTAAAACAACAGACAAAAACAATCACAACAAAAACTTGGCCATACGGTAGTGTGACGGTTAGAAAAAAAAAGGATTACTATTCAAATATCTGCTTTTCTATGTAGAGTTTGCATGTTTTCCTTGTACGTAGGGGTTTCCTCCAGGCACTCTGGTTCCCCTACCTCCCAGGTCTCAAGTCCAGCCATTCTAAATCTGCATGTAGGCTATGTGACATACTAGCAAGTCATTTAAAACAACAACAAACAAAAACGACCACAACCAAAACTTGGCCATAAGGTAGTGTGAGGGTTAGAAAAAAAAAAAGGATTACTATTCAAATATCTGCATTTCTATGTAGAGTTTGCATGTTTTCCTTGTATGTAGGGGTTTCCTCCAGACACTCTGGTTCCCCTACCTCCCAGGTCTCAAGTCCATCCATTCTAAATCTGCATGTAGGCTATGTGACATACTGGCAAGTCATTTAAAACAACAACAAACAAAAACGACCACAACCAAAACTTGGCCATACGGTAGTGTGAGGGTTAGAAAAAAAAAAAAAGGATTACTATTCAAATATCTGCTTTTCTATGTAGAGTTTGCATGTTTTCCTTGTACGTAGGGGTTTCCTCCAGACACTCTGGTTCCCCTACCTCCCAGGTCTCAAGTCCACCCATTCTAAATCTATATAGGCTAAGTGACATAATAGAGAGTCACTTAAAAAAACGACAACAAAAACTTAGCCTTACAATTTTAGCGTATTTGCGCGACTTCCAGTCGTTTCCGGAAATGCATCTGTGTCCGCCATTTTATGATTCCCAAGTGCGGTCAATTGAGGTCCGCCATTATCGGCTCTTGCCAGCTGGCTCTGGAGGGCCGTGTGTCCGATAGGGGTTGTCTCATATGGATAAATTAGCTGGAAACACTCGGTGAACTTAGTGGACGCGCCGCCGATCGCTCCCACAACGTCGCTCGACATGCTAACGAGCGCAGCTAACAGAGCAGCTAACGCGGGCAAAGACACCAAGCCGACATGCCGCGGAGGGGCCATCTGCGGCCGGGAGTTCGCCGCAATGTCCGCCTGGCAGCCTAAGATGTCGGGGGACACTGAGCTAACGCGGAGACACAAAGCCAACAGCCTTTTTGAATGAACTGACATGCTAACGAGTGCTGCTAATGGCGGGGCCTACTAACGCTGAGCAGCTTGTTTTGGATGGACGAACATCGCGGAGAAACGGCTTTCAGTAAGTTTTTTTTTTTCTGGCTCCAAATGTATGAAGTTAAGAAGCTAACAGTCCTTCTTTTAAACAGTTTGGACCGCGTGTGCGCGTGTGGGGCGTAAGGAAGCAGGGGAGCTCGGACGTGCAAGAGCTAATGCTAAAAGACGAAGGCAGGCTTTGACCAGCTCAAAGTAAGAAATTGTATTTTTTATTTATTCATTTACTGTACAGTACTGTACTGTATTTACATCTGATACTGCACTAGGTGTGTTAGGTGTGTTAGGATAGGCGAAATGCTTGGTAACTGTAGTAATATCCATATACGTGCAGGCAGTGGCGGCTGGGGTGGACTCCGACTTACGGCAAAATCGACCTACAAACGGTCCTTAGGTCCGGAACTCGTTCGTAGGTCGAGGGTTTACTGTATATATATACATACAGTATATAATAAATGTTTCCTGGACGACCACACCATCCTAGAGTTGTTTCAATCTGGCTTCAAATCTCTCCATAGTACCGAAACTGCTCTGCTGAAGGTCTTTAATGAAAATTTTCACAGCCACAGATGCAGGTGATACTGTGCTGCTTGTCTTATTGGACCTTACATCGGCTTTTGACACTATCGACCACAACATCCTCATTTCTAGGCTGGAGCAGTGGGTGGGCATCACAGGGTCTGCCCTCAAATGGTTCGAGTCCTACCTCTCAGACAGAACCTTTTGTGTCAATATCAAAGATTTCAGTTCAGCATCTACAGCGCTTCAGTGGGGGGGTACCGCAGGGGTCCATCCTCGGTCCCCTTCTCTTCTCATTATACCTGCTGCCACTAGATGCTATTTTCCGCAAACACAAAATAGCCTTTCATTTCTACGCCGATGATTGTCAAATTTACTTTCCCCTGAGGCACAGAGGCTCACGCTCTATTCAACCCCTTCTTGACTGCCTGGCTGACATCCATTATTGGATGGCCTCAAACTTCTTAAGTTTCAATGAGAAGAAGTCTGAAGTCATGTTGTTCCATCCAACAGCTCACTCTCGAATCACGACATTAGCTATGTTTCCATCCAATTTAAATTCGATTTTTGAGCGAATTTTAGAAAATTTCGCTAAAATGTAAATTAAAATTATGAGGATCAGAAGTGTTTCCATTAACTGGCTTGAAGCGCATCTGCAATGCCACGCAAAGCGTCTCTACGTCAGACGTCAGCGTCATTACGTCACACGTCAGCGCCATACGTCAGACGTCAGCGTTACGCACTTCCACAGTAAACAGGAAGTAGCGTTTGAAAACAGACATCTCGGCAAAATGGAGAGAATATTTCAGGTATGTGTTGCTATCGGGCAAGTTGTATTTATTCTGTCATGCCAACTAGTTTTAGCGATGTTACATGTTGTCCGGAGCGGAAACAGCTGATCAGTCACGTGACGTGAATGTTCGCTGCGGCAGAACTGAGTCGGCTAATCTGTTTCCATCTGTCGTTTAGCCGACTCAGCTCTGAATCGACTCCCCAAAAACTACCTCAAGCGAGCGTATAAACTTTAGAGCGACTTAGAGGAAGTTAACTCGAATTATGCCGTTTCCATTTAGCTTTTCTGATGCGATGCTTCATAATGCGCACCTAGAAACCTTGATGGAAACACGCCTATTGACTTTCTTTCCCTAGCCCCACTAGAAAAACAAAAGGTCACTAATCTGGGGGTGACAATGGACCCTTCCCTGAAACTTAAGTCATGTAAACATGATTGTTAAATCCTGCTTTTTTCAGCTGAGGCGGCTGTCTAAGCTGAAGCCTATACTATCCAAAAAGAACCCGGAGACAGTAATCCATGCTTTCATAACATCGAGGCTTGATTACTGCAACTCACTTCTGTTCGGAATCAGTCAGTCCTCCATTGCAAGGCTACAGCTGGTCCAGAATGCTGCAGCCCGATTCTTAACTGGTACAGGCCATAGAGAGCACATTACACCAGTTTTGGCCTCCCTGCACTGGTTACTCATTCACCTTCGGATCCAGTTTAAAATACTCATGTATGTTTTTAAATCTCTGAACAGTTCCGCTCCACCTTATCTCACTGACCTTCTGCAGCCATATGTCCCACGGCGCTCTCTGAGGTCAGCAGACCAGATCCTTCTCTCAGTCCCAGATACTCGCCGGAAGCTCAGAGGTGACAGGGCCTTCTCAGTTGCAGGTCCAAGACTGTGGAATGAGTTGCCACTGAGTGTCAGGCAGGCTCCCTCACTCACAGTATTTACGTCTCGCTTGAAAACCCACTTCTATTCTCTTGCCTTTAACACGATGTGATTTGTTTTGATCCTCTCTGTAATATACGGTACATTGTTATTTATAAGACTGAGCTGAACACAGCTTCTCAGACTGAGGAAGTCTTTCGGACGAAAGACGAAACGTTTCTACAGTTTTTTTTGCTTTGTTTTTTGTGTCCAGAGGACCAGACTTAATAATAATAATAATAATAATAATTAATTCAATTTATAACGCACTTTTCATTACTGAAAATCTCAAAGTGCTACACATATATTGAATGCTACACACATTCATAAACCGGTGGCGGCAGACTACCATGCAAGGTGCTTTCCAGTCCTACCGGGAGCAACTCGGGGTTAAGTGTCTTGCCCAAGGACACAACGACACATGGTGCGGGTCCCGGGAGTCGAACCGCCAACTTTCCGATCGGGAGACGACTGCCCCTACCACTATGCCACGGCCGCCCGTGGCATAGTGGTAAAAGTGGTAAATAAAAGTTTTTATTTAAAACAAAGAAAGCCAATGTGTCATTTTAACTGCAGTAAACACATTTAAGTAAAAGTTGTCTGCCTGAAAAAAGGAGCATTAGACCTAACAAAGGAACATGTTCTGATCATTCAACTCCAGTTTGTCTTCAACTCCAGTTAAAATACTGTCTAGTCAACCTTGTAAATAAAGGGTCAATAGTGAACAATATTTTAACTTCCTGATACCATTTTCAAAACTTGGACCCGAGTGTCGAGACATTTGGAGACATCTCTTGTCTCCTAAAATCCATGAACTGACACATTTTAATATTGCAGCAAGAATTTCTTGTTCAAGTTCAGAAGAAGTTGATTTTCAAAGTTTTTTGAGTCCAGTCTGGCTGTTTTGGGAGAGAGAATCTGTCCTGCTGAACTGAACAGTTTTTCAATAATATTTCAATAAGGCCATGGGTGGTGTGTATCTTCTGGCTGAATGTGGTGGAATCCATTTTGGGTGTGTTAGTGGTGCTGTGGGTGCTCCCAGCTCAATGACGTATACACTAGAACAGTGGCGCAAAAAGCCACTATGCAGGTTATGCAAGGCATAGGGGCGCTGCACTAAAGGGGGCGCCAAAACCGTCTCTAGAAATCATCTACAAGACCCTCCTAAACCTAGTCCCGTCATACCTCACCTCCTTAATACAAACATCACACAGTCATTACTCCCTGCGCTCTAACGATTTAGTCCTCCTGTCAGTTCCTCCTGTCAGAACTGAACTAGGAAAAAGAGCATTCAGCTTCGCCGTCCCCTCAGCCTGGAACAACTTACAGAAAGATCTGAAACTATCAACATTCATCTCTCCTGGATCCTTTATGTCAACCGTAGTAGAAAATGTCATCAAGAAACTTGACCATTGCAGATGTTTCTAACCACTACTTATCCAATATACATGTCATTGTTGGTTTTTTTGTCTGCTTGTTTTGTATATAATGTATATAGAAATCTGTCATATCCTGTTGGTTTTGAACTGTCAACATCTGTTTACTGTGATTGTAGTTTTCTTTATTTTCTTTTTGATAAGTGCAAATGCCTATTGCCAATGTGACGTGTGCTGCTGACCACTTGACCAGGTCACCCTTGTAAAAGAGATCTCGATCTCAACGGGCTCTACCTGGTTAAATAAAGGTGATTGATTGATTGATTGATTGATTGATTGATTGATTGATTGAAATTATGTTTTTCTAGCAGGCATTTTCTTTAACTGCATGAAATGACAATAACAGGGGAACAGCACTGATTAGGCGCCCCCTGCTCCCTCACCTCCCTCCTATCGCTCTGCTCTCCCTTCACACACAGGTGGCTGTGAACACGCGCCCCTAAGAGAACACACAGGCACTTTTTTTTTTAATTATCTTGGACTACCACTCGTGCACTTGACTTTGGAGCGGCAGAAAGAAAAAAAAACTATCCGGGGCGCAAAACGGAAAAAGGAAAAGGGAGAAGGAAGTTGTTGGCAGGAGGAAAAAAAGCCTTTCAATGTGGTTAAAAGATATTAGGTAAGTACTGTCAGTGTATTAGCAGGACAGGAGGGTTGTAAATATTCAGGTTAACTAAAGCTAGCCTAATAGGAATCGTCCCATATTTGGCTGTTAAATAAATGTTGCCTCCCCTATAGACATGATTTGTTTCATATTTTTATGAATATTTGATACATGTCACACACACACACACAAGTGTAAGAATTACCTAAATAAAACTCAGGAAATATTAACACAGGAAAGCTAAACTGTTGTGGTGGCAGTTCCCAGCTATGTTCCAATGCAGTGCTGCAATTTATTCACTCATATGTACATTTATTATTATTGATTCTTTAATTAAAGATGAGTTGTACAAGTTTATGTGTGTATCAGACAAATTAGTCCTCAGTGTCACTATAGCCCTTGGTTAGTGACCCATGTTACCAACCTTTTTGGCAGAGGGACACTTGAGTTTAAATGTCTTATTTAATATCACTACAGTGGTGTGTGTTGTGATGTATCTGGTAAGTCAGATCAGATGAAATGTCCAGTCAGTAACTGTTATCCAACAAGGAGATCATTTAAATTAAAGTTTCATTTCTATTGTGGTTTGACTGCTGTATTTTTAAACCTACTTAACACAAAATTAATGTCATTCAGCTGTGAGGATGGAGAGAAGGAAGAGAAGATGACAGAGGAATCAGGACAGACTGGGGAAGGCAACAGGTTGGTCTAATGCAGGTGGAAGTGAGGGAACAGCTACTTAATCCCAAGCAATAACATGTAAACATTATTTTTAAAAACTGTATTAAGATCTGTAATTTTTACAACTAATATATAATGCTTTTTTGACCATATGACTTAGTGCAGAATGCCACAGACAAAGGGTGAAGGAGACAGACACGAGGTCAGTGATAGAGGAGACAAGTGATGACATCAGGTAGGAATAATTACATTAGGGAGGCAACAAAAACCTATACTGTATACCATGATGGTTTGAATTTCTGATGACCATCTTTCATTGTCTTCTTTCACGGAAAGTAACAGTTTAAATGTCATAAATGTTAAAACACTGACATGGACTCCAGGCTGTTAAGATTTCATATTTTCGCTACATAAAATGTTGAGCACTGATTACCATTACTGTTATATAGTTGTACTTTATTAACCTTCTTATTTGTTTATGATTGAATTGATCACCTGAAATAATATGTAACATAAAAAAATCTGTAATATTACTACTGTATTTTCTAAGTGCATGACTAAGGGAGGAAAGCTGTATGAGGCGGCAAGTAAAATGAGCGGGTGGGGGGCGCCGTTGTTTTTGCATCCACCTCAAAAATATGTAGTTGCGCCCCTGCACTAGAATATACGTCATTGGTCCAGCTCTTCTTGAAGGCAGGTCTAATGTTACCTGTCCACTTTGCAGTGATTCAATGGACCAACTCCTCTCTTGACCTCAGTTACTTTCAAACTAACGACAAATCAAAAAGTTGCAACATGAATGTAACTTGTAACTCAACACATTATAGAAATGTAGTGTAGTAGAAAGTACAAGTACTTCATGTAAAATGTAGTGGAGTAAGTACCCACATATACTTTGTGATTCTACTTAAGTAAAGTACAGATACATGAAAAATGTACTTAAGTACAGTAAAAAAAAGTACTTGTACTTAGTTACATCCCACCACTGTCATCAGGTTCAATACACTATTAAATCAAAATGTTGTGCAACAATAATGCTTTAGAAAAAGTAACTGTATGAAGTTAACAAATAGAGAACTGTACTGTAGTTACTTAATAGTTTTCCCTTATTTCTATCACAGTGTCAGAGTAATTTACTCTAACCCATTTTAAACATAACCATAAGTGAAATGTGATTATTCAGTCACATTTTAACATACAAGATCATTTATTTAAAAATTACACATTAAACTGTAAGGTAAAATGCATAAAATTCCTTTCAAAGGTGCAACATCTCTGTTTTTTAAAATCTTTTTAACAAAGGTTTCCTAGATTTTGCACCCAAAATGAGATACACTTCATTTAGCTTCATGAGTTACATAATTTTTTTTACTGTCTTTTACCCATGAATTACCACAAATTTCCACCAGTTACTTTTAATGTAATCACTACTAATAATAATAATAATAATAATAATACTTTATTTATAGAGCCCTTTAAAACAACCACAGCTGCAACAAAGTGCTGTACATAAAATCAAGAACATTTAAACACATAAAAATAAAACAGTTGTTAAAACATTAAGATCAATAAAAACAATAAAAACAGTGCAGAACAAAATCAGTCTGTGCTAAAAGCCAGTGAGTAAAAATGTGTTTTTAGAAGAGTTTTAAAACTGGACAGTGAAGGAGCTTGTCTGACGGGAAGAGGGAGATCGTTCCACAGTTTTGGAGCAGCAACAGAAAAAGCTCTGTCTCCTCTGAGCCTCCGTTTGGACCTCGGCACCTCCAGAAGCAGCTGATCAGCTGATCTGAGGCACCGAGCAGGAGAGTATGGGTGAAGCAGCTCAGAGAGGTAGGATGGAGCAAGACCATTTAAACTCTTAAAAACAAATAAAAGAATCTTAAAATGAACTCTAAAATGAACAGGCAGCCAGTGGAGTGAAGCCAGAGTGGGGGTGATGTGCTCCCTCTTATGAACTCCAGTTAGAAGTCGAGCAGCAGCGTTCTGGACCAACTGGAGACGTCTGAGGGAGGACTGGCTGACTCCAAGGTAAAGAGCGTTACAGTAATCCAGCCGAGAGGTGATGAAGGCATGGATTACTGTTTCCAGCTGCTGCTGTGTAAGGATGGGCTTTACCTTAGCCAGCTGTCTGAGGTGATAAAAACTGGTCTTGACCACCGCTCCAATCTGGGAATCTAATTTAAAATCACTGTCCATTTTAAAACCCAAGTTAGAAACTGTTACTAAATGATTTTAGTGATGAAGTGTGCTTTACACAGATTTTTCTACTTAATTACATAAATAAATTGTAAACTGCAACATAAATTATTTGTAAATAACTGAAAATGTGCAAAGACAACGTTCTCCCTTTCCACTGTCATTCCAATTTTGTGAATTTTTTTTTTTTTTTTTTTTTTATTGAATCAAATTTTGACAATACATGTAGTCCAAAAATATCATACAGAACAGAGTCCATTACAAGAAAGTAAAATAAAACAAAAAGCAAAAATTAAATAAAGATATAAGTAACAATGCAATAAACAATATCATACAGGGGTCTGATTATGAGACATAAAATTTTGAGAAAATAGTTCTTGTTTTTCTAAGCTTCTGATTATTCAAAGTAAGCTTTTCAATAGATGCAATGTATGTTTTTAAGTCAGATTCTTCAAAATTATTCCATGAGGGGCTTTTTTCACTCCATTTCATCTTGTGGACATAATATTTTGCTAAAATTACAATAAGATTAACTAAATATATCTCTTCTGAAGAGAAGTTTGAATTGTTGAAAATGAGCAAAATTTGTAATTTAGACAAAACAATATTTTTTCTAACTTTTGTTGTCAGGAAACGTTGTACATCTGACCAAAATAATACAACATGAGGACATTCTACAAACAAGTGTTCAATACTCTCACCTTCATTCTGACAAAAAGAGCAGTTGTTACTAACATCAGAGAAGAATCGACAAATGTTATCTTTAACTGGGTAATATCTGTGTATAACTTTGAATAAAAATTCTTTGATCTTATTGTTGAGTATATATTTATGAGGTAACAAAAAAATTCCATTCCATGTTTTTTTGCTTAAATAATCCCATCTATATTTGCATATGGGAACTGATAAAGCCTCTAAATGAGTTCTGATGAATCCATTTGTAAATTTCTTGTGCATTATGCTAGTTCCGTCAATCGAGATTGAGTCAAGTAAGTAAGTAAGTAAGGCTGCAGCGAGGTGTACTTGAGTCTGAACGGAAGCTGTCTGACGTAATTCTGAAAAGGGCGGAACCTAAATCACTGTTGTTGCTAGGCAACATCAAATGCTTTGAAGTAGGCTATGTGAAGCCCACGTTGCTTAGCAACAATAAACAAGATCAAATGTACTGAATCTCTTGATAGCATTACAAGCTGATGACATCACAAAGGTACTCAGGACCTTTGTGATGTCATCAACAACGAGTTTATAAGCTACCTCAGAGTCAGAGTTCTCTCAGTTCAGCACTGAACACTTTGGCGTACGGATCACTTAGTAGAATATCTACTGGCGACTCTGATAGATTGTGAAAACATCCTTCAAACCATGGAATCAAGACATTTTGGGATTGATTCATCTGACCTTTGGGCCAGAAGAAAACAAGGCAGGATGGAGATATTGACAAGATTCCGAGGTGAATCTTTCATTCAAACCCGGATCAAATTTGAGAAAATGGGGAAGAATGACCGGGTTTTGGATTCAGCATCTGAAAAGCAACCAAATGCTTTCAGTAAAGTGATTTTCTCGGCTCTTAAAGAGAAAAATCATAGCAAAGACTCAAAAGGATTGTGGGCGAGGCGAAAGGAGAAAAGGTTTCAGGTTCTTGCGAGATATCGCAACTTGTGTGAACTTGGGTCAAGTTTAAAACTTGAAGACCAGGGCTGGAAACTGTCCACCAGCCTGTGTTGAGCATAAAAAAGCTCATTCGCTCTTCTCCGACAGACCAGCCCTCAGTACCAACCCGGTACCCCACCGGTGTTTGGGAACTTCGCAAACACAGCTGGACCACAAAGTTTGCACACATAGGGCGTAAAAATTCCAAGATGGCTAAAACAAATGTGCAGAACACAGGGAACCAAGACAAAGTAAAAAAGGTCAAGGATGTGTCTGGAAAGAAAAAATCCCAGACTGATAGTCTAAGAAGGCATCCCAAGTTTCAGAATGTCAAAACCAGAACTGAAACTAAAGGGTCCGGTAACGGTCACCGAAGATCCTATCAGCAATGGCCACAAAACACTTGTTGTCATTGCCACTCAGTCCTTGACACCAGAAAAAAGGCCAAAGATCCAGGCCAACAAAGACATTGGAGGGGAAACGTCAAAAACCCTTCCCATCACAGATGCCAGGTTCCTTCAAAACGTCAAAATCAGGGCCATCAAACTTCTGACGTGCAAACCAAAAAGAGAATAGGCGCCAGGGATGAAAAACATGTAAAACGCAGGAGCTTCAGAAAAAACAATCCACAGCAAAAATACAAAAAACTGAAGAAAATGGATTGTTCTCCTGCGCCTTCCGATAAAAAACTCAACAACAGGAGAGAGAAGTCAGACGTTCAGAAACGCAGATGGACGAGAAACAGAAGGAACGACCACAAGAAAACTCAGAAAATCTCTGAAGGTCTCGCCCGTTCTTTTTCCCAGACTCTCCACCTTTAAATGACTCAAACAACAACAACAAAAAGAACTGAATTGATTGTTTGAAATAGTTTTATTTTTAAAAAAAAAGGGGCAGACATAATAAGAATTATTCTTTCTGCCACCTTTCATTTTATGTATTCTTTCTTTCACACATTTATGAAAAAAAAAAGTTTCTTTATTTTTATGTTTCAATGTAAAATGAATAAATTTAATAAATAAATAAATATATATATTATTTAAAAAAAAAAGAAAAAAAAAAGTAAACCAGCCATTATGGAGCACAAGCCAGTGCATCTCTTGTGCCGGTCCCAAGCCCGGGTAAATGGTGAGGGTTGTGTCAGGAATGGCATCCGATATAAAACACTTTTACCAAAACTATAATGCGAGTTCATCAAAGTGAAACCATACGGTATGTAAAGTGTGTGTAGCAAGCTGTGTATATGTAATGTGATATGTTAAGCACATATGTAATGAGATATGTTAGGCACAATGCAGTACTATGCATGCTACAATACATATGACTTAACTTATCACTTAACATATACACAGCACGCTACATATTCACTTTACATAGACACATAAACATATTTTTGGCACTAATGGAACATCACAGGTGTTGCTTCTTTTCCATGTTGAACATGTAAAATAAATAAATGAGTAAATAAATACATAAATAAATAAATACAGTATGCCTAAATAAATAAATAAGAATCATGAAGTAGGAAACAAAATTCCAACTATATTATTTCTCATTCTGATAGTGAATGTGTCCTTAAAATTAAAACTTTAACAAAATGTGTAAATGGCTGCCAACTACAACGTGCATTTGTTTACCCACAAAAACGGTAAAATGGGTCAAAAATGCAGGGTCCATGGGAAAACTGTCAGGGATTGGACAATCTGATAATTTTGATGTATCCATGCTTACATTTGTTGAATAAAGACAGAAGTTAAAAGTGCTCTGTTCATGCATGTCTGCATTTCAAAATCACATTTCAGTAAATATGGAAAATAGCTGGAATTTACATATAAAATTGCACCACATGAGTTAGTTAGTTTATACTTTACAAAAAACATTGATTCCTCCAACATTATTGTTGTTACCCCGTATATTGAGTTTGTAAAGAACAGCTATACACAATAAAGTTTTTTTTATGTACTTTGCAAACTAATAAGGTCCAAAGACAATAACCAGCCTAACGTTGAGGAGTGTCCACCAGATGACGCCATAGTAAAACAAAAAAGTAACAAGCAGTCTTTTTTTTAAAAACCATTTATATTATTTAATTCATTTTAACAACTGAAAAATAAGGGTTGAACCTAATGGATATGTGAATTAAACCATCATTTCATTCATTAGGCACATTTGTGCACAACAACAACACGTTGAACCTGTCTTACGGATATCAGTGTGCATGCGTAAAATACTGTCTGAAACCAGATTCCCAAAAAATTGGGTCACTGAACAAATTGTGAATAAAAACTGAATGCAATGACGTGGAGGTGCCTACATCTAATATTTTATTCAGAATAGAACACAAATCACAGATCAAAAGTTTAAACTGAGAGAATGTATCATTTTAAGGGAAAAATATGTGTGTTTCAAAATTTCATGGCGTCAACAAATCCCCAAAAAGTTGGGACAAGTCCATTTTTACCACTGTGTGGCATCCCCCCTTCTTCTTACAACACTCAACAGACGTCTGGGGACAGAGGAGACCAGTTTCTCAAGTTTAGAAATAGGAATGCTCTCCCATTCATGTCTAATACAGGCCTCTAACTGTTCAATCGTCTTGGGCCTTCTTTGTCGCACCTTCCTCTTTATGATGCACCAAATGTTCTCTATAGGTGAAAGATCTGGACTGCAGGCTGGACATTTCAGTACCGGATCCTTCTCCTACGTAGCCATGATGTTGTGATTGCTGCAGAATGTGGTCTGGCATTATCTTGTTGAAAAATGCAGGGTCTTCCCTGAAAGAGATGACGTCTAGATGGAGCATATGTTGTTCTAGAACCTGAACATAGTTCTCTGCATTAATGGTGCCTTTCCAGACATGCAAGCTGCCCATGCCACAAGCGCTCATGCAACCCCATACCATCAGTGATGCAGGCTTCTGAACGGAGCGTTGATAACAACTTGGGCTATCCTTGTCCTCTCTGGTCTGGATGACATGGCGTCCCAGTGTTCCATAAAGAACTTCAAATCGTGACTCATCTGACCACAGAACAGTCTTCCATTTTGCCACACTCCATTTTAAATGACCCCTGGCCCAGTGCAAACGTCTGAGCTTGTGGAGCTTGCTTAGAAATGGCTTCCTCTTTGCACTGTAGAGTTTCAGCTGGCAACGGCGGATGGCACGGTGGATTGTGTTCACTGACAATGCTTTCTGGAAGTATTCCTGAGCCCATTCTGTTATTTCCTTGACAGTGGCATTCCTGTTTGAGGTGCAGTGACGTTTAAGGGCCCGGAGATCACGAGCATCCAGTAGAGTTTTACGGCCTTGACCCTTACGCACAGCGATTGTTCCAGATTCTCTGAATCTTTTGATGATGTTATGCACGGTTGATGATGATAACTTAAAAGTCTTTGCTATTTTACGCTGGGTAACACCATTCTGGTATTGCTGCACTATCTTTCTGTGCAACAATGGTGGAATTGGTGATCCTCTTACCATCTTGGCTTCTGAGAGACACTGACACTCTGAGAAGCTCTTTTTATACCAATCATGTTGTCAATTGACCTAATTAGTGTTAATTGGTCTTCCAGCTGTTCGTTATATGCTCAATTTCCTTTTTCCAGCCACTTATTGCTACTTGTCCCAACTTTTTTGGGATTTGTTGACACTGTGAAATTTTGAATCAATCCATCCATCCATCCATCTTTCTTCCGCTTATCCGGGGTCGGGTCGCGGGGGTAGCAGCCTAAGTAGGGAGGCCCAGACTTCCCTCTCCCCAGCCACTTGGAGCAGCTCCTCTGGGGGAATCCCAAGGCGTTCCCAGGCCAGCCGAGAAACATAGTCCCTCCAGCGTGTCCTGGGTCTTCCTCTGGGTCTCCTCCCGGTGGGACATGCCCGGAACACCTCACCAGGGAGGCGTCCAGGAGGCATCCTAACCAGATGCCCGAGCCACCTCAACTGGCTCCTCTCGATGTGGAGAAGCAGCGGCTCTACTCCGAGTCCCTCCCGGATGACTGAGCTTCTCACCCTATCTCTAAGGGAGAGTCCAGACACCCTGCGGAGAAAACTCATTTCAGCCGCTTGTATCCGAGATCTCGTTCTTTCGGTCATAACCCAAAGCTCATGACCATAGATGAGGGTGGGAACGTAGATCGATCGGTAAATTGAGAGCTTTGCCTTTCGACTCAGCTCTCTCTTCACCACGACAGACCGGTACAGCGCCCGCTTCACTGCGGATGCTGCACCTATCCGCCTATCAATCTCACGCTCCAGTTTTCCCTCATTCGTGAACAAGACCCCGAGATACTTAAACTCCTCCACTTGGGGCAGGACCTCCTCCCCGACCTGGAGAGGGCATTGATGGAGATGTTCAATATTTATCATCTAAAACTAATTACTCTGACCCAATAATTATAACCCAGCTCACTTATATCAAATATTCTCTGTTCCCTTTAAACACTTATATTTGATAGTACAAACATGTTGTTTACTTTGCTCCTTGATACAGAAAAGACAGTCTCCTAGCCTTGACAATATTTGGATTAGATGTTCTTGTAGGATCAGAACCATGACTTGTTTGTTTTATCTGTAAGACGTCAGAGCTTGTCAAACTCCACCTGCTTCTTGTATAAATAGCTTGTCATGTCCAGTACAATTTGGAATTGTGCAGGACAATGTATTTGAGACCAAACTAGTTTCAAAGGACATTAAAAGCCCTTCCCCCTTGCAAGGTTGTTTGTCTGATTTAACACTGTTCTCTTGTTTATCTTTGTGTGGTTTTTATTAAGGTAACAGGGGTTTAAAATCCCCATCATTTTGGTGCCGAAACCCCATTCTCTCAATACCTGCTCCTGATGACCTCTGAACGGAGCGCAGCTGCGAGGCACGGTAAATATGACAGAAAGTCCAGTGATTGGGTTTGTCTCTGGCCAGCTTCCTCTGTCCATGGTGCGATCGGGATCGGGTTGGCAGAGGTTCCCAGACATCCACACAGGTCAGCAAGAAATGTGAGTGTTAAATAGTGTTTGTTGATATGTCGTTTTTTAAAACAATTTGAGTACAGTAACAGGAACTACCGTAGTTCACCCTGGCCGATGACTTGAAATTTTAAGTGAGGTGCCTGTTTTTCAAGAACTAGTCGAATTTTTGCGCATTTCGTTAGTTGGCAGGACCAATCTTTTTCTATACAGGTGGTCCCCGACTTACGAGCAGGTTCCGTTCCTGCGAGGTGCTCGTAAGATGAAAATTCATATGTGAGAACGCGGAGCACGTGTTCTCGTACGTCCGGAACCTCATATGTTGGAGCTCGTGAGACTGGGAACACCTGTACTTAAGCGAGGGCGATCAAAGGAAAATAAAATATAAAGACAAAAAATAAGCCGAGACCAGAAATGTGAGGCTGACCGCCAGACCTACATTGGACTTAGCATGTCCGGCCAGGCAAGATGAGAAATTAAGACAAGAACGTTTATATTTATATATGACGCGTCATTCTGTTTTTTGTTTAGTCCTTTTTACGTGTAATGTTTGTGTTTCTGGAGCCCTAAACCTCTGGTTTTTTCTTTTCTTCCTCCCATTTTCCTCAGTGTGTGCATGAGTAGCTCGGCTCCTGTCTGTTATCTGTTTTTGTGGGCCTTCACCCCCCCCCCCCGAGCTGAGCCTGCAGCCTGTTTTCTGTTCTCTGAGAGTGAATGTGCAGGTACCTTGTTTTTTGTGTTTGAGAAATTTCTATTTTGGGAGTTAAATGTAACTGGATCTAAAAGGTTTCCCAGGTTGATACAGTATTAATTTGCTCACATATATTAATAAATACTGTACACAAAAGGTTGTCTGTCTAAAGGAAAAAAAAAAAAAAAAGGAGATAGAACTTCAGTCTGTAGAAAAAATATGGCAGAATGAGTCAAGGGAAGCGAAGCATCTGATAAGTTTTTGTTTTATTTTAAAACAAGAACTCTAGTAGCCTTGAATGGATGCAGCTGCATCTTCACCTCCTCCAGATAAACTTGTCAAAGGCAAACTTGGTTCATTGGGTTTGCTACTAAAGTTAATTAAATGTAAATGTCCAACCGTTTATTACTTTTGAAGGTTTACAAAAAAAAAAAAAAATTTAGTGGATCATGAGTTATTTTGCTAAGTGACAAAACAAACAGTTTCGGCTGTTTTATCCTTCATTATAAAATGTTAGTTTCAGAGCAGAAACTAACAACCTTCCCCCCCCAATCCCCCCACTCCCTCCCCCACCCCCT
>JBBPBX010049786.1:0-15097 GCA_038048925.1 Garcialebias charrua | reverse complement strand
AAGATGTGAGAAGTCGTTTGCCGTGTCCTCGCCTGATTTGCCTCCTGACATTAATATTCATAATCTCGTCTAAACTGCAGTTTATTTTTAAAGTTTCCTGTGTTGTTTTTTTTACCGGAGTGTCTCGTACCGAGCGTGGTTTTGTATTTTGGAATGATATGGGGGCGTTTCGGTCCTTACTTTGATCAACAACTTTGAGTATTTTGCTAACAGATGAACAGGGTCGACTGTAGCGGATTTAAGGAATGAGCAGCTCTTTGTGTACGTGTTAGGAATGACTCTCAGCGACTACCACACCAAATTTTAGTCTACCGTATTTTTCGGATTGTAAGGTGCATTAAGTGAAACAAAACAGATAAGTCAAACTTTATTCAACTCCTTCTCAATAACATATGCCGTATTTTCCGGAATATAGGTTGCGGCTTTTTATCATTTTTGCATGCCCTGCGACCTATATTCAGGTGCGACCTATTTATGGCTTTTTATTAAAAAAAGCTGATTTGTAATAATTTTGTCTGTTGCACTTTCAGATTTTTATTAATGAAAAGTGCTGTATAAATTGAATTTATTATTATTATTATTAATTTATTAACAAAAATTAAACTGAGACACACTCTTACAATAATGTCAGCTAACAATTTTTTTTAGGTGTTTATCCTGCTAAAATTATTAATTTATTAAAGAAAAGTTCAGCTCAGACACATATTTGCTATAATTTTTATCAAACAAATAATTGTTTTTAAGTGTTAATCTTCTTAAAAGCCTTGCTGTGCGCTCCTGTGGAAGAGACATTTGCAGCAGAGCTAAACACGGTCCACATTTTGACGTAGGTGCGACCTATATTCAGGTGCAACCTATATATGGATTCTTCCGATTTTTTGGCAATAATTGGACAATGCAACCTATATTCAGGTGTGACCTATATTCCAGAAAATACGGTAATCGGTTTGAGGTGACTACCGGCACAACCAAATTAATACATAAGGTGCACCTGATTATGAGGCTCACTGTCGATTTTTGAGAAAATTTAAGGATTTTAAGTGCGCCTTATAGTCTGAAAAATACGGTAAACGTCCGTCAAATCAGCTGAATGACTCCTATGGCCTTTTTATAAGGTCTGTGATCTGTTGTAGCAGTACATCTAAAGATTAATCATTTAAAGCTTCACTAAAACCAGCCATTAGTTGATGAGATATTTTGCTAACAGATGAACAGGGTTGACTGTAGCAGTTTTAAGGAATGAGCAGCTCTTGGTGCACGTGTTAGGAATGACTCTCAGCGACTACCACACCAGATTTTAGCCTAAACTTCTGTAAAATCAGCTGAATTATTGCCGTTTATATGTTTTCTAAGATCTGTGGTGGCCATCTTGAATCGGTAATCTGTTGCATTGGTACATCTAAAGATTAGTTCTTTAAATAAGACCCCAACTCTTGCATATGTGGATGCCAGGTTGTCCACATGTGTGGATGCCAGGTTGTCCACATGTGTGGATGCCAGGTTGTCCACAAGTGTGGATGCCAGGTTGTCCACAAGTGTGGATGCCAGGTTGTCCACAAGTGTGGATGCCAGGTTGTCCACATGTGTGGATGCCAGGTTGTCCACATGTGTGGATGCCAGGTTGTCCACATGTGTGGATGCCAGGTTGTCCACATGTGTGGATGCCAGGTTGTCCACATGTGTGGATGCCAGGTTGTCCACATGTGTGGATGCCAGGTTGTCCACATGTGTGGATGCCAGGTTGTCCACATGTGTGGATGCCAGGTTGTCCACATGTGTGGATGCCAGGTTGTCCACATGTGTGGATGCCAGGTTGTCCACATGTTGGATGCCAGGTTGTCCACATGTTGGATGCCAGGTTGTCCACATGTTTGGATGCCAGGTTGTCCACATGTGTGGATGCCAGGTTGTCCACATATGTGGATGCCAGGTCTTAGGTTAAAGCTTCACTAAAACCAGCCAGTAGTTGATGAGATATTTGATAACAGACAGACAAATGAGCACAAACAGGAAGGGCGATAGCACCCCGAGTTTCCACAAAACAACCTTCTCTTCTGTGTTTTGAGTTAAATATTTTCTTCAGTTTGTCGTTTTAAATTGGAGATAATCTCTGAAACTACGTGACCCCAAACTGAAACGGAGAGAGAGGTCACGGCTCCTGCGTGCAGATACAAAGATGATTGTCCCTCGTTGGGGTTTCAGTTAAAATCTAATCTGCTCATCATCGTCGCTCAGAGAGGAAGACTACAGCTCCCACATGCAGAACAGTCATTATGTCTCCTTTGTGTTTGAGTCATGACTTCCCTCTTGGGAACTGATTATCACTTTCTCATAATTTTCCATCCGTCCTGACCCGTTCCAGCCTAATTGACGACTCTGAAAAAGTTTTTAACCATTTAGCTTCATTATCTCTTCTCCGTCTCCTGGGATCAGCTAATATCCACCATAAAATATGAATAAAAAAACAAGGATGCATGACATTTAGATCTGTCACAGTTTCAGATTATTCCAGACCTGCCAGGTGTGGGTGGATTTTACTGAGCAGTCAATTCTGATGCTTCAAAGAAGTTATTCACAATAAAATGATGCATTTACAAGGATTTAAGCTTTCGAGACACATGATCATAGCATTTTCACAAGGGCTTCAGAAGAAAGTCACTTCTTAGGTCTTATTTTTTTACTCACTCGTCAGATTTTGCTTCACATCACGACAAAGGTTTTCATCGACTCTTTTCCTCTCAGCTCAAACAGATCAACGCCTTGTTAAATTTTATTTTTTCAGCTTCAAAGTTATTAATTCACTGCTTGAACTTGGCGTTAAGTCTGTTCTGTTGTTTTTAAAAAGGGATGGGACTCTTCCTCTCAGCACGTAGCTGCAGAGACCAGGGACCAGCCGCCCTCACAACACAGGCTGAGGGAAGCACCGCTGGGTCCTAGTGTCTGACCTGTTTGCTTTTAAGTATTAAACAAGTTGTTCAATTCTAGTACAGAAAAACAAACATAAAAACACACAATAACAGACATGAGCTGTCTCAAACAAACAAACTAGAATTAAAAAGTTTAAATTTGTCAGGCCATGTGAATTTTTTACGTTTCTATAGAGTTTTAAATAGAAGTAAGAAGAGTGTGTTTACAACAGATGTGAACATTTTAAAGAGCTGCAAAGTCGGTGTGACATCCTCATCATCGGTCATCAGTTGAACATTTTTTGGGAGGGGGAAAAAACTGAAAGTTATGCACCATAACTCATGTTCCCTGAAGGAAGGGAACGAGGTGCAACATACTTGCTATGGGAATTGCGCCCCCGCGCGATTACCTGAAGGAATACACTCACGCCTTTACGGCTAGGGGCGTCACCGCCGCGCCAGAGGCCCCGCCCTCTGGTTACTTAAGCGGCGTGCGCCCCTCCATCTTCCTCTTGAAAAGTGCACTTCACCGAGCTTTCAGCATTGAAAAGGGCCAGTTATGTTGCACCTCGTTCCCTTCCTTCAGGGAACATGAGTTATGGTGCATAACTTTCAGTTCCCTTTCAGTCATGTTCTCTCGGTGCAACATACTTGCTATGGGAACGTAATCCATTCACGCCCTTGAAATGCTCAGTAAAATGCATGCTAGAGTGAACGTCTGCCTCTGATCAGTAGGCATCCCAAGGCTACTTTCTACTGAATGTTAGAAAGAACAGCCTGAGTGACGTCACCTGCATTAACATCCAAACTGTAATGCCTTGCAAAAGTATTCAAGGAGCTCCAATTCGCAGCAGCGCAGATGTCTGCAAGTGGTACACCCTTGAACAATGACCAGGAAGTGGCAAGGCCCCTAGTGGAGTGGGCGTGCACTCCAGAGGGTGCCTGCTGACCTTTACTACTGTAGGCCCTCTTAATGGCCTCAGTCACCCAGTGTGAGAGGCGTTGTTTTGATAGGGCTCTCCCGGTAGCAGGTGCTGCAAAGCAGACAAACAGTTGGTTTGTTCTTCTCCATTCGGCTGTTCTCTGCATGTAGGTGCGTAAAGCCCTCACTGGGCAGAGAGCCTGTAGCCTTTCCTGATCCTGGTTCAGGACAGAGGCAGGTGGAAAAGAGGAGAGATCAAAGTCTAGACTCCTATAGTTCAGGGTCCAGACCTTGGGGGTGTATGCGGATTAGGCCTCAGTGTGACCTTTGACCCGTCTGGGGCGAATCTGGTACACATTGGATGTACAGATAATGTGTGGAGGTCACCCACGCGCTTCGCCGAGTAAAGTGCCAGGAGTAAGGCCGTTTTATAAGATAGTATATCTATCGTAGTCTCACTCAATGGCTCGAATAGATCCCCCAAGATTACATAGATCCCCCAAGACCAAACCAAGGTCCCAACCAGGAGTCAGGATCCTACTGGGTGGTTTAGATCGAAGAACACCCTTCATAAATCTTATTATGATTGGGTGTTCTCCAGGTGTCCTGTTTCCCCAGCCTTCATGACAAGCAGAAATAGCTGAAAGGAAGACTTTAATCGTTGAATGAGAACGCCCCTTCTCCAAGAGATCCTGGAGGAAGGTCAGGATTTGGACCAGGTTGCATGCATAAGAAATAATATTTCTTTCGAGCACCAGGCCTCGAAGATACGCCATTTTTGTGCGTATAAAGATTGTGTTGACTCTGCACGAGCATTCTGTATGGTTAATACCACATTTTTCAGCAGGCCTGCCGCCATCAGCCTGTTTCTTTCAGCCGACAAGCTGAGACTTTTGGCAGTTTTTGGCCTGGGTAGCCGCAGCGCTTCCTCTGGTGAACCAAAGGCCAACAGCCCTTGGTTGTCCACCAGGTTTGGGAGGAGGCAGCTTGTCCCCGAGTTGTCCTACTCAGGGATAATTGAGGACGGGTACAACCTGTCATCTCCATTAGACAGTTTTGGAGGAGAATTATTCTTATCCTCCTCCAAATTATGGGGCTGTAGGCCACGTAGGCGAGCAGACCTCCTTACTCCAGTCCTTTTAGTGGAGTGGCCTAGACCATTGGCCCTTGGCTTCAATGAAGCTCTGGTGCCAGGCAAACTGACCGGATCCCGAATTAATTTTAAAGACAGCTTTGGATCAGCACGTAGAGGCAGGTCACGTGCTGCCTGACTGCTGCATGGATTTTGCGTGTCTCTCGTTAATAACAAAGGAGCATCCGTCACACAAAAGCGTGGGGGGGTTCCTTTCAGTCTTGGTGATAAAGAGTGCAGTTCCCTTCGAACAACAGGAAGAGGAATCTGATTACACTCAGACTTGTTTTTGTCTACAGCCAGCTGAACACAGCTTCTGTGAAGGTGTGAAGCTTTAAGCTGTGTGAGGGCGCCTGAAGCAGCCCCCCCGTCGAGAGACGTTGTCGACTCGGCTCCTTGAGCTGCGGCCACGTCACATGCCTGTCTGTTTGGTGTATTGGCTGTCTCGCCTTTGGGGCGAGAGCCTAAACACGTGACCCTCCTCACCTGCCTCTGTAAGGGGCAAGGAGGGTGTTTACAGACGCCACTGTGTCTGCTCACCGCAGATGAAACAGAAGCAGTCTGCCGGGGCTTATTAAATATTCTAACACCCCGTGGGCCGTGAGGGAGGGGGGAAGAAAAAACCCCTCCCTTTATGACGGCATGCAGGTGAGAGGGACCTGCTTTGCTGGGAGAAGTTGTGTTGATTGTTGTGTTTTTTTCTTTTTTTTGGAGTCAGTAAAACAGAGAATTGCTGTTTCATGATTTTATTTGTGCTTACGTGACATGACGTATATGATTTTAAGTCACTCACAGCAGAGAGGGCATGATTGGTGCATGCTGAAAATAAACCAGCTTTTTGTAGTGTTACAAATAAAGTCTGGGTTTAGGCGGATCATTCCCGTTACCGCGTGGGCGGGTGACCGTGTAACATGGAAACGTGAGCTTGGTTCATCAGGCCCATTTCTGTCTGTCGTCGCGATTCGCCGAAGAGGCCCTGTGTTTGGACATTTGGCGAGGGACAAACCTGTTCTTGCTCCAGGCGTGCTCGGTACGAGGAGGGCCCGACGGGGGTCTCTGCCTGGGCTCCTCCTCGTACGCTGGCCGCTTTTGCGGTGGGGCACGCGTCGTCGAGTGGTGCCTGGACTGGGCAGGTCTTCCCCTCGCATTTTCTCTTGGGGGGTGAAGCTTCTACGGGGGATGCCCACCCGGAGAGCCTCTGCCTGTTTGCGTCTTTGGTCTAGTTTCGTTTGAATCCGTTCCAAAGCCTTTCCAAACAGCCCTTCCGGCTGCATCAAGTGATGGAGAAAAGGCACCTTTTGTCCCTCGGGTAAGTCTGTCAGTGTCATCCAGAGATGGCGGGTTGCAATGACCACTTCCGCCATCCATCCCTCTGCCCTGAGCAACTGCAGCAGTCCCCATCATTCGGAGCACGAAGTCAGTTGTTCTGCGGGCTTCCTCCAGCAATTCGGCAGCCGCCTGCTTGTCCGTTACCACTTGAAGCTGCTGCAGCTTTTCTGCCAGGTAGGCTTACATCAGCGCGGACGCGTTCATGGCGCGCGCCGCGAGTCCCTGAGCCCTGTAGCATTTCTCGAGGAGAGACGCCGAGGCCCGGCAGGCCCTGCTGGGGAGAGTTGGTTTTGTTCCTGAAGAATTTGGGGCCAGGTGAGACGCCAGAGTGTCCTCGATTTGAGGCACGTTAGCTAAACCCACCTCGTCCATCCCGTCCACGTCGAGAAATTGTGAGAGGGGTAGAAGCATAGGGGCTCGTGGGTGAGTCCAGGTGCGTGTCAGTTCCGTGAGGAAGTCTGGGAACACAGGCATCCTCTGCCTCGTGGCAGCCTGCTGCTTTGAATAAAAGTAATTTCCCGCTAGCCTCGTAACCTGTTGGCGAGGAGGGGGTTCAGGCCAAGGCACTTGTAGTGCGTCCGCTGCTCTGTGGCACAGTTCAAACAGAGCAGGGATGGAAGAGTCCGTGTCCGGGAGCGCGGGCAGGGGGGTCTGGGAGAGTGTGTCACCCTGATCCTCCACCTCTACGTCCGCCTCCTCCATTGAAAATTCACCCGAGGCCGAGATGGATAACTCGTCGTCGTTCATCATACCCCGGGTGTCGAATTCGACAGTCAGGTCCTCCATGTTGGCCAGCGCGTCGGGGGTGTCACCCCATTCGACCCGCGTGCTGTCGTGTAGAGCCATACTCTCCAACTCCGGTGTGGGGGTGAGAGGCTCCGTGGTGTCTGCGTCCGCAGACGTGGCCGAGGTCCCCATGGCTTTGGCGACAAGGTCGACCCGATGCCGCAGCACCGCATCCATCATGATGCTGCAGTGTGGGCAAAAATCAGGTGCGTCCAGCGCAGTTTTTGCATGAAGCATTCCCAGGCAGACTGGACAGGCCTCGTGGGTGTCCGTTGCTGCGAGATAAAAACCACAGCCACTTGGGCAGGCGCGCGAGGTGGGGCTCGCCGCCGCGGTGGTCTTCCTTGGAAGTTTCGCTTTCCGCTTTCCCTTCTCCGGAGCCATTCTGTCCGAGACGAGGCGAGCGAGTCCTTCCAGAATTTTCCTTCTTCTTTCTTGAGATGTCTCCTCCGTCGTGTTGCTTTCGCTGGCCAGCCCGCTAGCTTGACGTAGCAAGGCAGCCTCCTTTTTTTTTTTTATGGCGTAGTTAGCGCCGTCGCGAAGCAATCTGTAGAGAGAGGAGAGAAAACTTTGGGGTTAGGTGGAAAAATGCTGGACTAGGCTTGCTAGTCCAGCAGTACGCAGGAAATAATTCTCTGTGCGCTCTGTGTAGGGAGCGAGCTCACCTCGAATGAGCGATGAAAGCACCAGAGAAGTCCCGCGAAGAGGTAGTTCAGGTTTAAGCGAGGTGAAGGGCAAAAAAGAGGAAGATGGAGGAGCGCACGCCGCCCTCTGGCACGGCGGGGACGCCCAAAGGTGTGAGTGTATTCCTTCAGGTAATCGCGCAGGGGCGCAATTCGAGAGAACATGACTGAAAGGGAACTAAAATTCGTGTAACTTAAACTGTGCTTATGTAAAAACCGACAAAGATATCAAAAGGCCAGTTCAGACACGTAAAATCCAACTAAATGTGATCAGTTTGAACTTTGAACTATGCTTCTGCTGGTGAAGTCAGTCTGAGATACAGAGATCCAAAGAGGAAAAGGTTTCCTTGGCTTTCACCAAAATCCCATAAATCTCTCTCTATTTTTATTTTTTTACTTGTACCTGTATTTCATTTATTTATTAACCAGTTTTGTTCATGCTGTACTACTAAAGGTCACAGCAGGCAATTTAACCAGGACAGAATATTTAAAACAGTAACAAGGTCACGTTTAATGGAAGATATGCTGTACTGGATGCTTAAATTTAAACTCCTAAAAACCGTACTCTTAATTCGTTTGTGAGTACGGTAAAGGAGGTTATGAGGCAGCAGATTTCCAGAGACAGAAGTGCGAGGTAACTTCGCTCCCTTCTTGCCAGAGTCCTGACCTGATTGCTCTAATCTTCAATCAGCGTGCAGCCTGAGTGATGCACCAGCGGCAGCACTGACGTCTTCCTCCTTGTCTTTTTCTCTGAACACACACATGCTCTCTGGTTCACGCTCTCCTTTATGTAGGACATAGTGTGGATTTAGACAGATATTTTCAGTGTCTCTGTCCCCAGGAAGTTTCACTGGGAAATTTCCAAAGAACACATCGCCCCACTTTCCTGACACGAAACTGGAACGGCCGATTTCCTTCACTCCTTGTTTGACACCCTCCTCACAAGTGGACATAAACTGTCCGTGCAGTCTGTACTCTGATTCGCGGCAGTGCCTTCGGGAAAATGTAAATGCAAACTGTCTGTTTGAGCTCTGACCTGAGGGTCAAGTTCAGAACCTCCTGAGGTGATGCAGTCGTGTAGAAACCTGTACGCCACCCGGGGGACAGAGAACGAAGCCACCTGATCTACAAACGTTCTTATGCAATACCCTGATGCGTGCTCAATAATCCAGGTAGAAAAATCTAAAAAAGTTAAGCCTGGTCCTCTGGACATGCAAAAAGAAAACAAAAGAAAACAAAAAAAGAAATGTAGAAACATTTCGTCTTTTCTCCGAAATACTTCTTCAGTCTGAGATGCAGTATTCAGCTCAGAATAGCATCCTCTCACAGTGGATCAACCAGTTTGCTGATGACAGCCAAAACCAGCTGCTCACATGATCAAGGAGGACCATCAGCCTAACGATGGATCGTTAGCACCCTGATGGTTGTTTGCTATTCACAGAGGGCTGAGTGATACTAGCAATAACAGCATTGTAAGAGGGACAGTTGAACCCGGAGGCCTCCACCTCTGTTTAATGATGGACGGTTTCTTTTCACAAAGATGGCCTCCTTTACTCCTCTCTCAAACCATCGTTCCTCTCTATCAAGGATGTGAACATCTTCATCCCTGAAAGAGTGACAGCTGGCCTGGAGATGAGTGTAGACCGCAGAGTCCTGGCCTGATGATGATGATCTTCTGTGCTGGGCCATCCTTTTGGCCAGTGGCTGTTTAGTTTCCCTGTTTTCTGGGACTGGGAGTTAACGGCAGACCTGCTTTCTGGGTCTGGGAGTTAACGACAGACCTGTTTTCTGGGACTGGGAGTTAAGGGCAGACCTGCTTTCTGGGTCTGGGAGTTAACGACAGACCTGTTTTCTGGGACTGGGAGTTAACGGCAGACCTGCTTTCTGGGTCTGGGAGTTAACGACAGACCTGTTTTTTGGGACTGGGAGTTAACGGCAGACCTGCTTTCTGGGTCTGGGAGTTAACGGCAGACCTGTTTTCTGGGTCTGGGAGTTAACGGCAGACCTGTTTTCTGGGTCTGGGAGTTAACGACAGACCTGTTTTCTGGGACTGGGAGTTAACGGCAGACCTGCTTTCTGGGACTGGGAGTTAATGGTAGACCTACTTTCAGGGACTGGGAGTTAACGGTAGACCTGCTTTCTGGGACTAGGAGTTAATGGTAGACCTACTTTCAGGGACTGGGAGTTAATGGTAGACCTACTTTCAGGGACTGGGAGTTAACGGCAGACCTGTTTTCTGGGTCTGGATCTGGGAGTTAACGGTAGACCTGCTTTCTCGGTCTGGGAGTTAACGGCAGACCTGCTTTCTGGGACTCGGAGTTAATGGTAGACCTACTTTCAGAGACTGGGAGTTAACGGTAGACCTGCTTTCTGGGACTGGGAGTTAATGGTAGACCTACTTTCAGGGACTGGGAGTTAATGGTAGACCTACTTTCAGGGACTGTGAGTTAACGGCAGACCTGTTTTCTGGGTCTGGATCTGGGAGTTAACGGTAGACCTGCTTTCTGGGTCTGGGAGTTAACGGTAGACCTGCTTTCTGGGACTGGGAGTTAACGACAGACCTGCTTTCTGGGTCTGGATCTGGAAGTTAACGACAGACCTGCTCTCTGGATCTGGGAGTTAACGGCAGACCTGCTTTCTGGGACTGGGAGTTAATGGTAGACCTACTTTCAGGGACTGGGAGTTAATGGTAGACCTACTTTCAGGGACTGGGAGTTAACGGCAGACCTGTTTTCTGGGTCTGGATCTGGGAGTTAACGGTAGACGTGCTTTCTCGGTCTGGGAGTTAACGGCAGACCTGCTTTCTGGGACTGGGAGTTAATGGTAGACCTACTTTCAGGGACTGGGAGTTAATGGTAGACCTACTTTCAGGGACTGGGAGTTAACGGAAGACCTGTTTTCTGGGTCTGGATCTGGGAGTTAACGGTAGACGTGCTTTCTGGGTCTGGGAGTTAACGTAGACCTGCTTTCTGGGACTGGGAGTTAACTGCAGACCTGCTTTCTGGGACTGGGAGTTAATGGTAGACCTACTTTCAGGGACTGGGAGTTAACGACATACCTGCTTTCTGGGTCTGGGAGTTAATGACAGACCGGTTTTCTGGGTCTGGATCTGGAAGTTAACGACAGACCTGCTCTCTGGGTCTTGAAGTTATTGGCAGACCTGCTTTCTGGGACTGGGAGTTAATGGTAGACCTACTTTCATGGACTGGGAGTTAACGAAAGACCTGCTTTCTGGGACTGGGAGTTAATGGTAGACCTACTTTCAGGGACTGGGAGTTAACGGCAGACCTGTTTTCTGGGTCTGGATCTGGGAGTTAACGGTAGACCTGCTTTCTGGGTCTGGGAGTTAACGGTAGACCTGCTTTCTGGGACTGGGAGTTAACGGCAGACCTGCTTTCTGGGACTGGGAGTTAATGGTAGACCTACTTTCAGGGACTGGGAGTTAACGACAGACCTGCTTTCTGGGTCTGGGAGTTAATGACAGACCTGTTTTCTGGGTCTGGATCTGGAAGTTAACGACAGACCTGCTTTCTGGGTCTGGATCTGGAAGTTAACGACAGACCTGCTCTCTGGGTCTGGGAGTTAACAGCAGACCTGTTTTCTGGGTCTGGATCTGGGAGTTAACGGTAGACCTGCTTTCTCGGTCTGGGAGTTAACGACAGACCTGCTTTCTGGGTCTGGGAGTTAATGGCAGACCTGTTTTCTGGGTCTGGATCTGGGAGTTAACGGTAGACTTGCTTTCTGGGTCTGGGAGTTAATGACAGACCTGTTTTCTGGGTCTGGAAGTTAACGACAGACCTGCTTTCTGGGTCTGGATCTGGAAGTTAACGGCAGACCTGCTTTCTGGGTCTGGATCTGGGAGTTAACGGTAGACCTGCTTTCTCGGTCTGGGAGTTAACGACAGACCTGCTTTCTGGGTCTGGGAGTTAACGGCAGACCTGCTTTCTGAGTCTGGGAGTTAAAGGCAGACCTGCTTTCTGGGTCTGGATCTGGGAGTTAACGGTAGACCTGCTTTCTGGGTCTGGGAGTTAACGGCAGACCTGTTTTCTGGGTCTGGATCTGGAAGTTAATGGCAGACCTGCTTTCTGGGTCTGGGAGTTAACGGCAGACCTGTTTTCTGGGTCTGGATCTGGAAGTAAAAGGTGGGGTATGTAAGATTGTAATGTAGTCTGTACCTTTTCAAACAATATATTTGGAACATATTTCTTCACTCAGTCACTATCTACTGACAAACTGATGTTAGACAAAGTAATCTCTGAAAAAAACTATAGTCCCCTTGCTTCTCTATCAGCATTTATAAAAACACTGAAAACACAAGAGTGACCAGGACACTGACAGCCAATAAAAACAGAGTTGTTTGTCACGCCCCAACCCACGCCCCCACCTGTCCCAGCCGCAGCTCGTTCTCATTTAAAGGATTGCAAAGCGATGCAGGACTGTTTTTTATGTGACACAAAATGTATTAAATATCCCTTCTTTATCCCAGAGCTGGACTTTTATTTAGTTTTTTTGCCAAAAGCCAAGTGATCGCTTCATCCTTCACTGACAGGAATGAGGAAATGGATTTGTCACGACTCACGAGCGAATTAAAACATGTCCAACGTTGCTTCGTGAACCTCTGATGATTTCTGCTGGATTTTGTTTGTTAGGATGAGTGATTCATGGTTTTATTAAATTTTTTAAACAGTTATATTATCATATAAACACAGAACTTCGGAGCGCAGAGACAGGAGGAGGTGGAGCATTCCAGACATTCCAGACCTGCGCTGAGACATGAGGAAGTCACGAGTGAATTAAATCATGTCCAAACGTTGTTTCGTGAACCTCTGATGATTTCTGCTGGATTTTGTGTTGTAGGACTAGCGCTCCATGGTTTTATTTTATTTTATTAGAAGGTTTTATTACCATAAACACAGAATATCGCAGCGGCTCTGAGCAGAGAGCAGCAGGGGGCGGAGCAGATCCCAAGTTTAGCTGCAGAGCTCGGACTGTGCCATATATGGCTCTGAGGGGAGGGAGCAGAATGCTTTTCTGCGCTGAAAATATTTCTAAGTCCCAGAGTGTTCAAATATCGCAGACCCTAGCTTTAACGACAGACCTGTTTTCTGGGTCTGGATCTGGAAGTTAATGACAGACCTGCTTTCTGGGTCTGGGAGTTAACGGCAGACCTGCTTTCTGGGTCTGGGAGTTAACGGCAGACCTGTTTTCTGGGTCTGGATCTGGAAGTTAACGACAGACCTGCTTTCTGGGTCTGGGAGTTAACGACAGACCTGTTTTCTGGGTCTGGATCTGGAAGTTAACGACAGACCTGCTTTCTGGGTCTGGGAGTTAACGACAGACCTGTTTTCTGGGTCTGGATCTGGAAGTTAACGACAGACCTGCTTTCTGGGTCTGGGAGTTAACGGCAGACCTGCTTTCTGGGACTGGGAGTTAACGGCAGACCTGCTTTCTGGGACTGGGAGTTAACGGCAGACCTGCTTTCTGGGACTGGGAGTTAATGGTAGACCTGCTTTCTGGGACTGGGAGTTAACGGCAGACCTGCTTTCTGGGACTGGGAGTTAATGGTAAACCTGCTTTCTGGATCTGGAAGTTAACGACAGACCTGCTTTCTGGGACTGGGAGTTAACGACAGACCTGCTTTCTGGGACTGGGAGTTAACGGCAGACCTGCTTTCTGGGACTGGGAGTTAACGACAGACCTGCTTTCTGGGTCTGGGAGTTAACGGCAGACCTGCTTTCTGGGACTGGGAGTTAACGGCAGACCTGCTTTCTGGGACTGGGAGTTAACGGCAGACCTGCTTTCTGGGACTGGGAGTTAATGGTAGACCTGCTTTCTGGGACTGGGAGTTAATGGCAGACCTGCTTTCTGGGACTGGGAGTTAATGGTAAACCTGCTTTCTGGATCTGGAAGTTAACGACAGACCTGCTTTCTGGGACTGGGAGTTAACGACAGACCTGCTTTCTGGGTCTGGGAGTTAACAGCAGACCTGCTTTCTGGGACTGGGAGTTAACGGCAGACCTGCTTTCTGGGACTGGAAGTTAATGGTAGACCTACGTTCAGGGACTGGGAGTTAACGGCAGACCTGCTTTCTGGGACTAGGAGTTAATGGTAGACCTGCTTTCTGGGACTGGGAGTTAACGGCAGACCTGCTTTCTGGGACTGGGAGTTAACGGCAGACCTGCTTTCTGGGTCTGGGAGTTAACGGCAGACCTGCTTTCTGGGTCTGGGAGTTAACAGCAGACCTGCTTTCTGGGTCTGGGAGGTAACAGCAGACCTGCTTTCTGGGACTGGGAGTTAACGGCAGACCTGCTTTCTGTGTCTGGGAGTTAACGGCAGACCTGCTTTCTGGGACTGGGAGTTAATGGTAGGCCTACTTTCAAGGTCTCGGAGTTAACAGCAGACCTTCTTTCTGGGACTGGGAGTTAACGGCAGACCTGCTTTCTGGGTCTGGGAGTTAACAACAGACCTGCTTTCTGGGTCCGGGAGTTAACGGCAGACCTGCTTTCTGGGACTGGGAGTTAACGACAGACCTGCTTTCTGGGACTGGGAGTTAACAACAGACCTGCTTTCTGGGACTGGGAGTTAACGACAGACCTGCTTTCTGGGACTGGGAGTTAACAACAGACCTGCTTTCTGGGTCTGGGAGTTAACGGCAGACCTGCTTTCTGGGTCTGGGAGTTAACGGCAGACCTGCTTTCTGGGTCTGGGAGTTAACGGCAGACCTGCTTTCTGGGTCTGGGAGTTAACGGCAGACCTGCTTTCTGGGTCTGGGAGTTAACGGCAGACCTGCTTTCTGGGACTGGGAGTTAACGGCAGACCTGCTTTCTGGGTCTGGGAGTTAACGGCAGACCTGCTTTCTGGGCTGGGAGTTAACGGCAGACCTGCTTTCTGGGACTGGGAGTTAACGACAGACCTGCTTTCTGGGTCTGGGAGTTAACGGCAGACCTGCTTTCTGGGACTGGGAGTTAACGAAAGACCTGCTTTCTGGGACTGGGAGTTAATGGTAGACCTACTTTCAGGGACTGGGAGTTAACGGCAGACCTGCTTTCTGGGTCTGGGAGTTAACAGCAGACCTGCTTTCTGGGTCTGGGACTTAACGGCAGACCTGCTTTCTGGGTCTGGGAGTTAACGGCAGACCTGTTTTCTGGGTCTGGATCTGGAAGTTAATGACAGACCTGCTTTCTGGGTCTGGGAGTTAACGACAGACCTGCTTTCTGGGTCTGGGAGTTAACGGCAGACCTGTTTTCTGGGTTTGGATCTGGAAGTTAACGACAGACTTGCTTTCTGGGTCTGGGAGTTAACGACAGACCTGCTTTCTGGGTCTGGGAGTTAACGGCAG
>JBBPBX010049785.1:0-25216 GCA_038048925.1 Garcialebias charrua | reverse complement strand
GGTCAGTGAGAACAATAAAAGGCAGGTTGGACCCCTCTAACCAATGCCTCCATTCCTCGAGAGCCAATTTGATGGCCAACAATTCCCGATTTCCCACGTCGTAGTTGGCCTCAGAAGGAGAAAGGCGGCGAGAAAAAAATGCACAAGGGTGGACCTTGCCATCAACAGGGGACCTCTGCGAGAGAACAGCACCCACGCCGGTGTCCGAGGCGTCAACCTCAACAATGAACTGCAAACTGGTGTCAGGATGGGTTAGAACAGGGGCAGAGGAAAAAAGTCCCTTGAGTTTGATGAAGGCCTCTTCAGCCTCCCTGTTCCAAGAGAAAATACGGAGAGAAGAGGTGAGTTTGGTTAATGGACACACAACTTGACTGAAGTTCCTGATGAAACGGCGATAAAAGTTGGCGAAGCCCAGGAAGCGTTGGAGTTGTTTGCGGTTCAGAGGAGTGGGCCAGTCCATCACAGCCTTGACCTTCTCCGAGTCCGTCCAGACCTGTCCACTCTTAAACACAAATCCCAAAAAGGCAACAGAGGGCACACTGAACTCACACTTCTCAGCTTTGACGAAGAGTTGGTTCTCAAGCAGCCGCTGGAGAACAGCCCGAACATGTTGTGTGTGTTGTTGAGGGTCCTTGGAGAAGATCAGGATGTCGTCCAGGTAAACGAAGACAAACTGAGACAAAAAATCCCTCAGTACATCGTTGACCAAGGCCTGAAACACAGCAGGAGCATTTGACAACCCAAAAGGCATCACTAGATATTCAAAATGTCCAAAAGGGGTTCTGAAGGCAGTCTTCCATTCGTCCCCTTCTTTCATACGAACCAGGTGATAAGCATTCCGGAGGTCAAGCTTAGTGAAAATAGAAGCCTCCCTGAGTTGCTCGTAAATGGACTCGATAAGAGGTAGAGGATATTTATTCTTAATGGTGATCTGGTTCAGTTCTCTGTAATCTATACAAGGCCGTAACGTTTTATCCTTCTTGGCGACGAAGAAAAACCCAGCTCCAACTGGGGACGTCGAAGGACGAATAATGCCTGAGGATAAAGATGCGTCAATATATTCCCTCATAGTTTGCTTCTCAGGACCAGACAGATTATACAGACGGCAGGAAGGTAAGGGAGCACCAGGTAGTAAATCTATGGAACAGTCATATGGCCTGTGGGGAGGTAATGAGAGAGCTCGGGATTTGCTGAACACCGGGGCCAGGTCATGGTAACTGGTTGGAATAGATGACAAATCCACCACCTCATCTTCATAACAAGGCGGAGGAGAGGAGGAGATTGCAGATTTAAGGCAGTTGGAGGAACAATAATGACTCCATGAAACTATCTGGTTATGAGACCAGTCAATTTGAGGGTTATGTTTTCTGAGCCAGGGAAATCCTAATATAACTTGAGGGGTCTCTGAATGAAAAACAAAAAATTCACTCTGTTCATGATGGTTGCCAGATACAATGATTTTTAAAGAGGTGATCTTATGGGAAATAGTGGAAATGGACTGACCGGTGAGCGCTGTCATAGAGAGGGGTTGATGTAAACTGTCCAGAGGGATAGAAAGTTGTTCCACCACACAGTCACTGACTAGATTCTGTTCAGCTCCAGAATCAATTAAAGCCTGCACGGGGAGATTAATGTTATTGTAACAAACTGCAGATTGAAGAGTCAGACGGTTCTCAGGAGAAATGTTTGAAGCGCCCACCAGTATCTCCTGTTTTACTGGTGAGAATGGCCTTTTAAACGAAGAGAACATGTAGCAATGAAGTGCCCCTTCTTCCCACAATATAAGCATTCTTTAGCTGAAAGACGCTTCTGTCTCTCCTCAGGGGTGAGGCGGGTACGTCCAATTAACATAGGCTCTGATGAATCAGGTTCATTCACAGGATTACATATTGGACTGCGGCTTACCGGATCCGGAAGTGGAGTCACGGAAGTGGAAGGACCCTGGGATTTGTAGTCCAACAATCCCCGATATTCTCTGTGGCGATCGTCAATGCGGATGGATAAATCAATTAGATCGTTTAAGTTGTCAGGTTCATTCACAAGGGCCAACTGATTCTTAATGTGATCATTGAGGGCATTGACGAATACTCCCCGTAGAGCGAGGTCCTCCCATCCGGCCTGTCTGGCCACAATCCGGAAGTGGAGAGCGAAGTCCGCCGCAGATTGGTTCCCCTGGCGTAGCGCCATTAGCCTCTTGGAAGCTGTCTCCTGGTGCAGCGGTCGCTCGAAAACTCTCTGAAAGTCGTTGTAAAAAGTGGAAAAGGTACAGTCACTTACAGAAATGGAACCAAAGTAAGCATCAGCCCACCTTAAGGCCTCTCCTTGTAGGGCGGAAACTATGTAGGATATGCGGGACGAGTCGGAGGAATAGGTTCGTGGAGCTCTGCTAAAGGCTAGATTACATTGTAGCATAAACCCACCAAAATGTTCAGTTTTACCAGAAAATAGTTGACTGGGTTTCATCTCGGGCTCACGCACAGAGTATTGGGTTGGTGGCTCTGGGGATTGTGCAGCAGAGGCAGTGTTGGTAATTCCGGTGTGGGAAGGAGGAGATCTCTGCTCTCCCAGCTTGTGGACCATTCCACCCAGTTTAGTCAAGTTCTCTGAGATAGTTTGTTGTTGGCTCTGAATCTGTTGAAACATGTTTTGGGTTGCAGTTAGTCGTTGTTCTTGGGAAAGAATAGCTTCTCTTAATTGATCCATCTCAGTCTGGTCGTGAGTACTCATGTTATGGCTGAATCATTCTGTTGTAAACAATTACTGAAAACGTACTCAAATTCAGACCAAGGCTGAGAAGGATCACAGACACAGGTAATCAGTTAAGTGAGTTTATTTACAGTGCTGGGGTAAAGGAAGTCAGGGTTCCTGGAAGGAAAGGGGGAAAAAGATTAATGATGATGTTTGGGGAATATTGCAGTTTTAGTGTTTAATTAAGTCTCTCTCTTACAGAAGGAACTTGGAGGAGGCAGACCAGAGGGAGGAGGTGAGTGTCCATCAGGTGAGTAATTCCTTGTATTTATCCAAGAGTCCCAAGTAGTGTCTTGCAGGTGGCAGCTGGTGGAGGAGTGTCAGGCTGGAGGACAGAGTTTTCTCAAAGAAGGAGTCCAGTTTGGAGGCAGCTTGTCCAGTTTGGGTTCCAGAGGTGAGTCACAGATTTGTCTTGAAAACACAGGGAGACATAAGCTGGTTAAACATAAGTTCACAAAGGAGAACATTAAAATGGCTGTCTCACAGTACCCAAGGTGACTGAATGATTCAGCAAAGACTGGAACCTCCTCCAAGGCTTAAATAGCAGCTGGACTCGTTAACCGGATTGGCAACAGCTGGTTACCCAGGAACTCCCATCTCCAACACTCAGCAACTGCAAGGTGAGTTCTCACATACACACAAACACAAACCCAACATAAACGGGTTTGTTAATGTAAAACATTTCATTATTACTTCTTCACTGTAATGGTTTTATAGTAGAACAACATAAATCACATTCCATTCATACTTTCCTCCTCTTTTTTCAAACCTGAACCTCAGAAGGACATGTTGGATTTCAGTTCCATGTCTGCCCCTGAAACATTTGCATTCAACTTTTCCTTTAATTGCTACAGTCCCTACTCTGGATCTTCCTAGAAGGAGCAAAGTTATTTTTCACAAGAAAACATAACAATATGTAATTACAACATGCAGTGAAACCAAGTAATCAGAAGAGTTAAGGTTAAAAGGTTTAGTGGTGAATATTTAGCATGAGTGATGTTAATTTTAGTTAAGCTGATAATTTTATTTGGCTTACCTCCTCCTGTCTGTGGAATTTTTTTAATAAACGCATGTGCAGATCATACATTTTCATTGATCACCCTGTCCTCAAAACAACACAATATAGCATTAAACATTGAGTCTGATGCCAAATGGAGCTAGAAGAAAAAAATAAAAATAAAAGGAAGTCAAAATCAGTTAGTTTATTCAACTCTCCTCCAGAGATCTGTTGAGGTAAAACAAAAGAAAAAGTTCAAGGCTATTGAACCTGCACACCAGTAGTAAAATGTGGTAAAATACTCTATACTGTACATGAAAGCTCAATTAATTTATTTCAGTCCAGTCAAGTCTAGTCAGGTCAGATCAAATCAAATCAAATGCTTTTAAGAACGCAGATACACCACATTTTTCATTGACCCTTGACCAGATCCACATCGAGGGTCTGTGTTTTGGGTTTGCTGGGTCAGGGGCGTCCCCCTTTAGACCTGCGAAGCCTCTGGAACCTTCTTTCCTGTACACATTCCAAAGAATGAAAGAAAAATACAATAGTTATTAAGAGCACCAATTTTACTTGTCTTCGATAAGCATCTATGTACATGAGCAATATTGTTAGTAGGCTTCTGATTTCTCCAACTTTTTTCTGAAACAGTACAGTGTGTTCTTTTTTGTTCGAGGTTGCTTAAGGCCTTTGTATAAATGTCAATGCGGTTATCTTAAATGATCTGTGAAACTCCTCAGTTTTATGATTGGCCCTTTTGTTGTTGTTGTTGTTGTTGTTTGTTTTGAATATAAAAACCTAAAGTTATTTTATTTTTATAACTAATGATCTAACCATTGTATATTATTATAAGTTTTTTATTTATTTATTTAGAATAGTTCTCAACCTCCATTTTTAATGAGTTATATTTAAGAATAGTTTTAGAATAGTTCTCAATAGAATAGTTCTTTTAACACTAAAATCAAGATCAAGTTCTCAATCTCCATTTTAATGAGTTATATTTAGGAATAGTTTTAGATCTCCCCCCCTTTTGAAACAGTTTTTTCTGTTTCATCTAAGTTGAAAAGATAGTGTTGCTATAATTTACTAACACACAGTCTGAGTATTAGTTTCAGAAATATAAAATAAATAAATAAATAAATTATGTAGTTGTAACAGGCCTACTGCAAATGTTCAATCTAACACACAGTCTGAGTATTAGTTTCAGAAATATAAAATAAATAAATAAATACAATTATGTAGTTGTAACAGGCCTACTGCAAATGTTCAATCTAGGTTTTAAAAGCATAAAGCTAAATATGAAACAAGCTCATATACAATTTCTTTCTAAAAATTTAACCATAAATTTCATCCCTTGTAGCAAACCAGTCCCACGAAAATGCACTCACTTCAAGGAAAATGCCATAATTTTTTTAAAACTCCATAAAACATTGTACAAATGTCTGTGTGAACACAAATCTAACCTGTTAATCTCAGAGTCTTCTGGAACAGGGACAAGTAAACAAGCTGACCCCCCTGTATCAGTGTTACACTAAGAATCATGTGACATGCACGTCATGAAATGTAACGTGCACATCCTAAAGTGTGCCTATGTGTTTCATTTAGCAATTTTTTATCAAAGCAGACTGTATTTTTGATCACGACACTGTCAACGGATGAACCAATCAGATCAGATGTTAGGTCGACACCTCCACTGGACTGCTGTAGATGGTGACTTCAGACAGGTGTACCACGTTGTCTCACTCTGTTTGTGAGACCTTGTTCAGCCTGTGTCAGCTCCAGCCTCCACTGGATGCAGCTGTGTTCCGTCCAAGACCCCCCAAATCCGGACTTTATGAAAGTTCAAGTTTGGCAGTTTGTTGCTGGCTTTACTTGGCAGACAATTCCTTGATAGTTCTCTGACAGGTCATTGACAGTTTTTGTTTGTAGCCTTCATTCAGTGACAGTTCTTTGCGGTTGTTTCAGCTATACTGGTGTTCAGCACCTTGAGTGAGAGTTCATCGAGCAGTGCCGCTTGTTATAGCATTAGTGGTGTTCTTAGAAAGTCACAGTGCCAGTTTTAGTGTCAACTTTACACATCAAATAATCCAATTCAATCAAACCGATAACCACAGTCGCAATGATAAAACACAGATGCGTATGTATTTTTGGCAGAGTTCTAGCTTAGTGGAGGTTTATCTGTACAAATTATGTGTTCTGTTCAAAGGTTGTGGGATCAGCCAGACTCACCCCCCTTTTCCACAAACTCGGTCTTCTCATACGCTGTTGAGAAGGAAAAAATAGAAATATAATGTAAATATTAAAAGCCAGGTTTAAAAATAATCATCAATTAACAGGTTCTATTTTGGGGCCTCAGCATTTACCTTCAACAGAGTCATCCCGCATCAGGTTTGCACAACGGATTTTTTAAAAGAAAACCTCTCAATTACATAAAGAGTGAAAACATTCATTTTAACACTAAAATCAAGATCAACGCCAACTTCCCTAAAATCTTCTATTATAAACAATGTCTTCAAGTTTTCTTTTTCTTAGAATATTTGTTTTGACTCACCGCCTGTCAGTGAGGATCACTCTGTGGTCTCCATTATCCATGTCCTGGGACTTTGTAAAGATTGAGGCAGTATGATTAGATGTAACCGCTGCTTACTATACACCAGATTCTCAAATTCTTCAATTTCATAACTATGCTTGTTCAATACATCCTAAACAAAAATCCTTTCAATTCAATTCAATTAAGACTACTGTATATATATTTATATAGCACCAAGTCACCATAGAGATCATTATCACTGCACAAAAACATCTACATGCATTTTTGTTCAGCGCAACATCTTCAACTCATAATATCCTTAACTCTGTTCTCCTTATGTACTCGTAAGACGTGTGAAGTCTGAAGATGTTTAAGGTAATTTTATTTAGCAATTGGAATTGTTGCTCTCAAATAAATGATATAATATTATTTTATGTAACTCTTAAAGATAATTTAGACTTTGGTATCTTATGACCTCCCTCAGGAGCCTGGATCAGTTACTATTTCATTATTATAGTGTTGTTTTTTTAAGCTGAAAGTCATTTTGTGACTTTTTATTTACATATTTTAAACAAAACAACACCAGACTTCTGTAATCAGCCCTTTCTCCTTCTTTGACAGCATTGTGGTCCTCTACATTGAACAACAAGCAGTCAAAAAAAATCCAAAGCTTGAGGTCTTTAACTTGAGCTGCACTTCAATCAACCATTTTGTCTCAACTTTAAAATAAAACTGCTGAAAAGAACAATGAGTGAAACAAATGAAGGGAATGATTCCTGCGTATGGAGGAAAAGATGTTCAGGTCAGCCGTGTGGCTTCCCCGCTCTCTGTGTTATCAGACAGGAGCCAGGTGGGGGCTCCATCAGCTGCTTCGCCTACTTGGCATTAACCATGTGGTTATAAAAATTAACCTGAATCTGCATCTAGTTCCTTTTTTTTTAAGAGTGGTCTCTTTTTAATATCAAAATGAGACATTTGGTGAGGATTGAGACCTGCAACTTTTACAATTAAAGTCATAATCTTCTTAATTTATCAAAACATACCTAAAATTATTCCTTTAAGCAATTACCCTTCTTGCGTAGTGCTGCCTAAATAAATTCATAAAATGTTGCAGGTCAAATTTTACACCTGTTGGGAATCATGCATAAAAAGAGCTATGCTGCAGTGTATTAAAGCCTCATAACATTTTTCAGCTGCTATCTGCAGCGCCATATAGCTGCAGCTCAAGAACGGGTGTGAAGCATCTGATAACATTGCAAACCAACCAAGATGACTCTGCAAATATGTACTGAAAGTGTAGCATTTCCATGCATCAAGCAGAGAAAGGAACTGTTCTGTTTATTATTATTAATATTTTATTTATTTTTGTTTGTTTTGTTTTTGTTTTCCGAAGGGTTAACTGTTTTGGTGTGTGTGGCTAATGTAACCTGCACAAAATAATTAACCTGCATTTTATTTTGAAAGGGACAAATTGACGGCACGCTTTAAATTCCGGGTCAGAGGTGAGCTCGGGGGTTTCCGTCATAGTTGTGCTGCTGACGCTGTGGCTGGCTGCTTGAGCTCGGCGTCTTCATAATCCATGGGAGAAACACGCTGTATCAAGCCAATTAACACGACCGGAGGAATTTATTAAGTGTTTTGTATCAACCACTCGACGGTCAGGTTTTTTTTCCACCCCCTGTTCCTACCCAGGATGGCGAGCTACAGGATCCCGCAGCTGTGCGGTAGGACTTAATTGCACCAAATTATTGTTTTTCCTGGACACATTTACCCTGGATCATGAACTGTAAACTGGATTATTGATTGATGGACCATTAATCAAGCAATTAATTCCTTCATCTGGAATCAAGGACTGATTTAAAATAGGAGAAAAAAAAAAGAACTCTTGGGTGTACGGTAATCAGGGTCTGTTTTGTTGTATGTATTTTGTCTCTTGGTTGAAATCATTGTCTGTTTTGTTATGTGTATTTTGTCTATTTTGGTTATACTGAAAGAAAATTATCATTACAACTATTATTTTTATAAATTCCATTTCTAAGCATATGCAATACAAAATCTTAAACTTACTTTCTGTCTGATGGTGTTTTTATTCACACAACAGGCTCCTCAGCTGAACCTTATCTGACTGCCTATTAATATATCTGGCCGTGGTCAGGCGCCTAGCCTTAATAAGCGTTACACGTGGCGAGCTAGCCAGGAGCCTGTGGGTGTGAATATTTTTTTTGGTTACTTATTTACACTTTTGAACATTTATTTCAGTCTTGGGGAAGTAAAAATAAGTAAAGATGGATTGTGTTGTTAAATCTGGTATAAATATATCACAGTCAGTGATGATTACAGGTGCTACTAGAACCGAGACTGATGGAGAAATACTTGATTGCTTGGGTAGCTATGGTGAAATTAATCGTACTTTGTATATAACTGATTCCTCAAGCAGTTTTTTTAAAAACCTGATTGTTGAGTTTGCGGATGTAACTGCTTTTTCTGCGTTACAACCGCTTCTACCTTACACTTATTCCTCTAAAATTAACACTGACCGTGTGTTCCGTGTTACTGCCTTGGCACTCGAGTACGCAGCCACAGCGGACAGCAGTAGCAGCAGCCCTCAGCCCAACTACATAGCTGAACTTAAGAAAATAGCTGATCAAAGTGGCCATCGTTTTGAAGATGTCCTGAAGACAGTAATGAGCCAGATAGGCCAACATTTGCATGTAGCAGGAGCAGATGAGCACTTTGGTGATAATGATAATGATGATGACGACTATGAAGACGGCGAGGAGGAGGATGGAGAAAAGGCAAAAGAGGACCAAGGAGTACGACCCCGTCGCAGGCCAACTGGACCCGCTCCAAGGCTGCCACTGTCCATCAATGACCTCAATCCACCTCAAATACAACGGGTTGTTGTTGAGCATGTGGTCCGAAATACTGATTTGACTGGTCCAACCCCACTTCGTCTACGTACTTTTTCAGGAAGGCTTCCTAAGCCAAGCAATGAAGCTGATTTTGAGTCTTGGCGTTCCCAGATTGAATCTCTGCTTGCTGACCCCAGCCTTTCAGCACTGCACGTCACCAGACGAATCACAGAGAGCCTGTCATCCCCTGCAGCTGACTTGGTTAAAGGTTTGGGCCCCAACACAACACCAACAGTTTTGCTAAATATATTGGATTCTGCCTTTGGAACAGTGCAGGATGGTGAAGAATTGTATGCGCAATACTTAAACATTCTGCAAAATCCAGGAGAAAGACCGTCAACTTACCTTCAAAGACTTCTGCTCACTCTTAATACTGTTGTGAAGCAAGGAGGGATCTCACCTGCTGACATAAATAAACATCTGCTGAACCAGTTTTGTCGTGGTTGTTGGGACAACACTGTCATAACCAAGTTGCAGCTGGAACAAAAGAAGGATAACCCACCATCCTTTTCTGAGTTGTTGTTGCTACTGAGGACAGAAGAAGACCGACAACATGCTAAAGAATCACTGATGAAAAAGCACATTGGAGCATCAAAACAGAAAGTTCACGTCCAGTCCCAAAGTGCCTGTCCTTGTGGGCTTTCTACATCCAATGAAGAGCTGAAAGAAATGAAAAAACAACTCCAGAAATTACAGCAGCAAATGTCTCAACTTCTGTCCAGGAAAAGTCCAGCTGAATTCAAGTCCCTATCAAGACAGAACAAATCCTACTCTTCTTCACCTCAGTTGAAAACCAAGCCCAAGCCCTGGTACTGTTTTAATTGTGGAGAAGACGGACATCTTTCCTCCTCTTGCACAAATAAAGCAAACTCCAGTCTAGTTGAGCAGAAAAAGAAACTGTTACGTCAAAAGCAGCAAGAGTGGGATGAAAAAAATTCAAAATCATTAAACTAGAAACAGCTTCTGTAGTGGGACACACAGAAGCTGTGCATATGAACGGTCCCAAAGAACACAAGACAATGACACTGCCACAAGGTCTTGTTGGCACAAAGAGCACAGGTCAAGTTCAAATAAAAGGAGATCAGTTCAACTGCCTCCTTGATTCCGGCTCACAGGTTACTACTATCCCCTACTCCTTCTACAATACTTACCTCAGGGATCATGAAATAAAACCAATAAACAACCTGTTGGAAATAGAAGGAGCAAACGGACAAAGAGTGCCTTATCTGGGATATATAGAGATCAACATGACCTTCCCGCCTGAATTGTTTGGGTTTCCTGTGGAAGTTGATACACTTGCTCTCATTGTGCCTGATGTGAAACCATCTCAACATTTGATTCTCATTGGCACCAATACCTTGGATGTTGCTTACAGCTACCATTGTGATACTCATCATAACCAGTCATTTCAACCTGCAACCTCTGGTTACATAGCTGTGTACAAGATCCTCCAGCACCGCTATGCTCAGAGTTTGGATGACTATACTGCGTCTGTCACCTTGCAGTCAAATCAGCCTCAAGTCATCACTGCTGGCCAAACCACAGTGGTAGAAGGGTGCTTAGCTACAAGATTGTGGCAAGATGAAAAACAAGTCCTCCTTGAACACCCGAGGTCCTATACTCTCCCTGGTGGGCTCATGGTTAAAACCTGCCTCATTGACTTGCCTCAACACCGACCTTGTCAATTGCCAGTTGTTGTAAGCAATGAGTCTGACCATGAGATCCATATTCCAGCGCGAGCAGTTATAGCAGAAATCAGCACTTTTCAGAGTGTGATCTCAAAAGAGCAAAAAGTCCAGAACTCAACCCAGTCTACAGAGTCGCTACAACCTTCTCAACTACAATACAATTTTGGAGACTCGCCTTTATCCCCAGAATGGAAACAACGAATCATCCAAAACCTCAACAGCATTCCTGAGGTGTTTGCAAAGCACGACCTGGACTTTGGCCGGACAGACAAAGTTAAACATCAAATAAAGTTGTCTGATCCCACTCCCTTCAAACAAAGGCCAAGACCAATCCACCCTCAGGATGTTGACGCTGTAAGAAAGCACTTACAAGAACTTTTTGATTCAGGAGTCATACGTGAGTCCGACTCACCATTTGCCTCTCCAATTGTGGTTGTACGCAAAAAGAACGGCGGTGTACGCCTCTGTATTGATTACAGAAAGTTAAATCTCCAAACTATAAGGGACGCCTATGCTCTCCCCAAGCTTGAAGACACATTTTCTGCCCTTTCTGGATCAAAATGGTTCACTGTGTTGGACCTCAAGTCAGGATATTACCAGATTGAGATGGAGGAAAATGATAAATCCAAAACTGCCTTTGTCTGTCCATTGGGCTTTTGGGAATTCAATCGCATGCCACAAGGGGTCACTAACGCCCCAAGCACATTCCAACGGTTGATGGAAAGATGCATGGGAGAATTAAATCTAAAAGAAGTCTTGGTTTTCATCGATGATTTGATAATTTTTGCACCTACCTTGGAGGAACATGAAAAACGCCTGATGGAAGTTCTCAACAAACTTAAGGACTTTGGGTTGAAGTTGTCAGTCGAGAAATGTGTGTTTTTCCAAACATCTGTGAAATATCTGGGGCATGTAGTATCCCAGAATGGTGTTGAGACGGATCCCGATAAGATCAAAACACTTACTACTTGGCCAGTGCCCAAGAACCTGAAAGAGTTGAGATCTTTTCTTGGGTTCTCTGGATACTACCGCCGTTTCGTCCAAGGATATTCAGCCATAGTTAAGCCACTGCATGACCTGACTGCTGGTTATCCGCCATCCCAGAAGAAATTGAGACCAACTGTAAAACCAGAGAATTACCTGAACCCCAAATCACCTTTTGGAGGACGGTGGACATCCGTGTGCCAGCAGGCTTTTGAAACCATCATTGAAAAACTAACTTCTGCTCCTGTACTGGCATTTGCTGATCCACAAAAGCCTTACACACTCCACACCGATGCCAGTTCCACTGGTCTTGGAGCGGTGTTGTATCAAGAGCAGGATGGAAAGAACAGAGTTGTGGCATATGCCAGCAGAGGCCTCTCGCGGAGTGAGTCCAGGTATCCTGCTCATAAATTGGAGTTTCTCGCTCTGAAATGGGCAGTGACAGAGAAATTTAATGACTATCTTTATGGTGCTCAGTTCACAGTGGTCACAGACAGCAATCCACTAACTTACCTGTTATCTTCAGCAAAACTCGACGCTACCAGTTACAGGTGGCTTTCAGCTTTGTCTACCTTCACATTCAAGATCATTTACAGAGCTGGAAAGCAGAACATGGATGCTGATGGATTGTCTCGTCGACCTCAGGGTGAGCTGTCTGATGATCCTACCTCCCGGAAGGAACATGAACGAGTTCTGAAATTTGCCCAGCAACACCTCAATGAACCAGATTATGTTTCCATTGATCCATACACCATCGAAGCAGTTTGTGCTCGTCACCTGATATACAGCTCAGATACACAGCATGACAATGCTCTAGTGTTGTCTTTGTCCACCTATGTAAATAGTCTACCTGATAGTTTCACTGATGATGAACAGTTCAGTTCCCTTTTACTTCCTGGGTTCTCAGCGGATGACATTGCGGCCAAACAGCGTGACGACCCTGTTATCCGCCATGTCATAGCTCAGCTGGAACGAGGAGAGTCACCATCACCATCGGTGAGGGAAGAACTTCCTGAACTGTCCCTTCTACTCCGAGAAGTAAACAAAATGGAGCTCCAAAACAACCTTCTCGTTAGGAGGAGACAAGTGGGAAGTGAACCAAGATACCAACTCGTATTACCCGAGGAGTATCGAGTTGATGTGCTTCACCAACTGCATAACCAAATGGGCCACATGGGAATTGAAAGAACTCTCGACTTAGTTCGTTCCCGTTTTTACTGGCCCAGAATGTACATCGATGTTGTTAACAAAGTCAGAACCTGTGAAAGGTGTGTGAGACGCAAATCATTGCCTGAGCGAGCTGCACCTTTGGTCAACATCCAAACCACTCATCCTTTAGAGTTGGTGTGTATGGATTTCCTCTCTGTAGAACCGGATCGCAGGGTCAAAGACATTCTTGTCATAACAGACCACTTCACAAAGTATGCCATTGCTGTACCTACTCCAAACCAAAAAGCTATCACTGTTGCCAAGTGTTTGTGGGACAATTTCCTTCTGCATTATGGCATCCCGGAAAAGTTGCACAGTGATCAGGGTTCGGATTTTGAATCACGAATCGTTCAAGAGCTCTGCAAAATGACCAACATCCACAAAATAAGAACCACTCCATACCATCCAAGAGGAAATCCTGTTGAACGCTTTAATCGAACACTGCTGGACATGCTGGGAACGTTAACTGAAAAGGAAAAAACTCATTGGAAAGACTTTGTAAAACCGCTAGTGCATGCCTACAACTGCACGAAAAATGATGTTACAGGATATTCACCATATGAGCTGATGTTCGGACGCCAACCTCGCCTACCAGTGGACTTAGCCTTTGGACTGCCATTAAGTAAGGATGGATTTACCTCCCACACACAATATGTGCAGAAGTTAAAGTCCCAACTGGAGGAAAGTTACAAACTGGCCAGTAGGAACTCGGCTAAGGTGATGCAACGTAACAAGACCCGATTTGACCGGAAAGTTACTGCATCAGAACTGGACATTGGAGACAGAGTTTTGGTGAGGAACGTGCGAATAAGGGGCAAACACAAACTCGCAGATAAGTGGGAGTCGTCTGTATATATTGTTGTGAAGAAAGCCGGCAATCTTCCTGTATACACAGTCAGACCAGAAGGCCAGAACAAACCACTAAGAACCCTGCATCGAGACCTTTTATTGCCATGTGGGTACTTGCCTGTTCCTGAGAAAGGAATACCTGCCAGAGACAAAAAGAAATCTCCTGTGTCCTCTCTAGTATCTGCTGATGATGATGATCTATCAGAGGATGAACTAATCAATCCACCTCTGCACATTCCATCATCTTTTGAACCTGTAAAATTAATGATTGACATTGACCTACCTCCTGCCGAGCAGTCTGTCCAAAGCACTGATCCGTCTGTCCCACAACTTCCAGTATATGTTACTGAGGAAAAGGGTGATGCTAAGGAAGATGAACCCACATCTGTTAAAAAGGAACGACTAGCAATGGGCAGTGAGGAACCTGAAATTGACCTTGAACAAATCAATCCTGCAGAGTTCTCCAGAGTTGAAGGAAGTCTTTTTCCAGATCCTGATGCTCCAGAGTATGACAATGCAGACGTGCCAGACATTCCCAGCTATGCTGAAGAACCTCACTCACCATTGGAGACAGTATCGCTGGATACTGATGACCAACCCATGAGACGTTCTAGCCGCACAAGAAATCCACCTGATCGGCTACAGTATACTGGACCTGGCAAACCATTTTTGAAAAGCATCCAGACCTTGTTACATGGGTTAAGTTCTGCTTTCTCCTTCGCCCTCCAAGAAGACGAAGAAGAACAGTTGATCGCTCCATTCCCCAGTCAGCCACCAGTTTGCTGCCAGCCTGGTACATGTACGAGGACGTACATGGGATCAGGAGGGGAGAGTGTAACCTGCACAAAATAATTAACCTGCATTTTATTTTGAAAGGGACAAATTGACGGCACGCTTTAAATTCCGGGTCAGAGGTGAGCTCGGGTGTTCCGTCATAGTTGTGCTGCTGACGCTGTGGCTGGCTGCTTGAGCTCGGCGTCTTCATAATCCATGGGAGAAACACGCTGTATCAAGCCAATTAACACGACCGGAGGAATTTATTAAGTGTTTTGTATCAACCACTCGACGGTCAGGTTTTTTTTCCACCCCCTGTTCCTACCCAGGATGGCGAGCTACAGGATCCCGCAGCTGTGCGGTAGGACTTAATTGCACCAAATTATTGTTTTTCCTGGACACATTTACCCTGGATCATGAACTGTAAACTGGATTATTGATTGATGGACCATTAATCAAGCAATTAATTCCTTCATCTGGAATCAAGGACTGATTTAAAATAGGAGAAAAAAAAAGAACTCTTGGGTGTACGGTAATCAGGGTCTGTTTTGTTGTATGTATTTTGTCTCTTGGTTGAAATCATTGTCTGTTTTGTTATGTGTATTTTGTCTATTTTGGTTATACTGAAAGAAAATTATCATTACAACTATTATTTTTATAAATTCCATTTCTAAGCATATGCAATACAAAATCTTAAACTTACTTTCTGTCTGATGGTGTTTTTATTCACACAACAGGCTCCTCAGCTGAACCTTATCTGACTGCCTATTAATATACTGTATCTGGCCGTGGTCAGGCGCCTAGCCTTAATAAGCGTTACACTAAGCTATACCAGTGACATCTTTTTAATATTGATGGATATTTACATCAGTTCAAACAGCCCTCAACATTTAAAAACATTTCTTATGTATGATAGTTTATAGGATTAATTTAAACTGAGTGTTTCAATTTAAAGTGTAGTTAAAAGGTTTCTTTGACAAGAATACATTTTAATTTTCTTTATTTTACAAGTGTCAACGTTTTTTCATCTTAGTTGAACTTATAGAAACCGAAACTATTGTCAGATTTTAAAAGAGATGTTTGCTAATTTGTTTAAGATGTGTTATCCAGGCACCATATTTATAGTGTTTAATGAAGTTACTAAGTTTTTAATAAAGTTTAAACCTTCACCTTCCTTGTACACTTTTTCCTTAATTCAGCTATACTTTCAGCTAATTTCAGCTGTTTCTTCAACTGCTTTGTGCTCTTTTGAGCTTTATTCAGCTGTTTTATGCTAATTTCACAGGGTATCTGCAGGGTTGTTAGAGGTATTAAAAGGTAGTAAATAAAATCTAAACAAAGTACAGCCATTAAAAATTATTAAAAGGTAATAAACGTCATCTGATGAGGTATTAATTTTTAAACCTTAACAACTATATTTTTCTAGTTAGCTTAAAATTATAGCAAAGGTGTGTCTCAATCTAGTGTTTTCTTAATAAAAAATGCACTTCAATGGTCACATCAGCGTTATTTTAAAAAGTAGTTTTGCTGCCTTGGTGTTTCGTGAACGCGCAGAGAACCAGGAAGAAGGAACGCAGCTGTTTTGACAGTTCTAAGCAGAGCAGAATGAAGGGGAGATCATATGGCAGGCTGATTGCGTCATTGATAGCTGGTGAAGAGTTTCAGTCAAAATGGTCTATAAATATGGGGGAAACAAGAATCCATAAATATGTCATACAGGCTGAAAAATACAGTAGTTATTATTTTCCTCCCTCTGTTTTTGAATTGTGCATGTCTTCAGTGTTGAATCCTTTTAATTAAACTGTTTTCTTTTCAAGTTCCCTTTTTTTATTATTATTAGAGATATGTTATGTATGGGAACAATTAAATAACTTTTTCTCCTGGGTTAGATTTAAATAACAAGTAGGCCAGTGCTTTTATTGAGAAAAGAAGCAAATTGATGTATCCAGAATTTTATAAAACTACATTTACTACCAAAGTTTAGGAAGAAAGTCTCAGTAATCTATTACTTTACAATTAGTTGCTCTGAACTAAAGTATAAGAGTTGGCTGCCACGGTTATACAGCTCAGTGTTGTGATGGCATTAAAAATATTGTGATGGTATTAAAAGGTATTTAACTTACGAATTTCTGTATATAGCCTTTTTCAGCTAATTCTACATTTTTTAATCCAACTTTTTCAGCCTAATTTAGCAAGACCATGCTCTTGTTTTAGCTATTGTTCAGCTGGTTTTGGCCAATTAAAGCTTTTTCAGATGATTTCCACTTTATTTTGCTTATTTTCTCCTTATTTCAGATGTTTTAAAATTTCAGATTGTTTCAGATATTTCAGATTATGCTTCTTTGGGCTTATTTCTGCTAGTTTCAGATTTCAGATTGCTTCTCATGAACATTAAATATACCATACTTACCAGCTTTGTGATCTGTACCTGCCAGGTTTCAAAACCACAAAGTCAGCTCAAACTCCTCTCAGTTATACATGCATTTACACTTCAACACAAACACACACACTCGAGGTGTAAGCATTGTGGTGTGTTATGGTCCTCGGGGCGTTCCGTACCAGAGGCGCGTTATGTACGGGTTGCGGGGTCAGAGTTCATATACAATAAAGACGCCGGCTGGCTAAAGAGTAGCGGTTGTCCGAGTGCTCCGTGAGTAGTCTCCAAACTATTACATGGTGTCAAAAGCGGTGACTCTTCGACGTGAAGTTAGCATTCCCGACGCACTCGCAAGTAACTGAGTCGTATCCGAGATGTCCGATACGGAGAGGGGAAGCGCTAACGCTGCGGCAGCTAGCAACGTCGTTAGCAACGTCGGAGAGGGATTTCGCCCGAGCCCGCCAGAAAAGTTTGACTGCAGAGATGTACAAAACTGGCCCAAATGGATCCGACGGTTCGAGAGATACAGGATTGTGTCGGGACTGGATAAAAAGGAAGAGGATTTGCAGGTGAATACGTTAATATATTCAATGGGAGATGAATCCGAAGATATCCTTAATGCATCTGAGCTAACGTCTGCAGAAAAGTTGAACTACAAAAAAGTAAAAGAGTGCTTTGATGAACATTTTATCGGAGAACACAATATAATTTTTGAAAGGGCAAAGTTCAACAGGCGTAACCAGGAACCGGGAGAAACGGCTGAGAGCTTTATCACAGCAGTTCACAAACAGGCGGAGTTTTGCAAGTTTGGAGCTCTCAGAGATGAACTGATCCGCGATCGCATTGTTGTCGGCATAAGAGATGCCTCGCTCTCTGAGAAGTTGCAGATGGATGCAAAACTGACCCTAACTACAGCTGTAATGCGAGTCAGACAGAGTGAAACTGTGAAACAGCAACAAGGGTGGCTGCGCAGTGCGAGTGGCCCTGCATCCATTAAAGAGCCTATTGAAGAGATGCATGCGCTTTCAATTGCACGCGGGACAGAGGACAGTGCACAACAGAAAAGAAAAACGAACAGGTATGCAACATCGTCTGCCTGTTATAAATGTGGGAGGGCTCCGTCACACAATTGGAAGGACTGCCCTGCCAAAGAGGCCGAATGCAGGAAATGTCACAAACGAGGACACTTTGCTGCCGTCTGCAGGTCTAAGCAACCTGTACACGAGATGACAGAGGAAAATGGACTGTATCAGGACACTCTGTACTTGGGAGAGGTGAAGTCAGACAGCAGTGGCTGGTACTCAGACATCAAATTAAATGGGGCAGTAGTTTCTTTTAAATTGGATACAGGGGCAGCAGTAACCGCCATTCCTACCACACTATACAGCTACAAAAGAGACGGCCCTCTGTTGCACACCCACAAAAAGCTGTATGGCCCAAATAATACCAGACTATCTGTAGTAGGTCAGATTCAAGGCAGCCTTGAAAGCAGGGATAAAAAGTCCACTCAGTCAGTGTTTGTCATTGATAGCTTGGCTAGACCACTGCTGGGTTTACCGGCAATTACAGAATTAAGTCTTGTGGAGCGAAGAGAGAAAATTGACACACTGGAGGAGACGGGGGACCCGGAGAGAAAATTCAAAAAGAAATTCCCAAAGGTGTTTACAGGATTAGGAAGACTGGAAGGTGACTATCGTATCCGACTGAGAGACGATGCTGTCCCCTATGCCCTTACAACCCCTCGCCGTGTGCCAATACCCTTAACTGAAAAAGTCAAGGAGGAAATAAAAAGAATGGAGGAGATGGGGGTCATCTCCAGGATAGAGAAGCCTACAGAGTGGTGTGCGGGGATAGTTGTAGTCCCAAAACCCAATGGCAAAATTAGACTCTGTGTTGACCTTACCAAGCTTAATGAAAGTGTGTGCAGAGAAAGACATATTTTGCCCTCCGTGGACCAGTCATTAGCACAGCTGAATGGTGCAAAGTATTTCACGAAATTGGATGCACGGAGTGGCTTTTGGCAGATCCCATTAGCACAAGAAAGTAGGGAATTCACAACATTCATTACTCCCTTTGGCCGCTTCTGCTTCAATGTGCTACCATTTGGGATAAATTCAGGCCCAGAACATTTTCAAAGACGCATGTCCCAGCTTTTGGCCGGCCTTGACGGTGTTATATGCCATGCAGATGATGTCCTTGTGTCGGGAAAGAATGAAGCAGAGCATGATGAACGGCTCACAGCTGTCCTGACACGACTCCAAGAGGCGGGACTAACACTAAATGAGAAATGCACCTTTGCACAATCGGAAGTTCTGTTTGTGGGACATAAAGTCAGTGCAGCAGGCATTGAACCAGACCCTGAGAAAATCAGAGCGATTACAGACATGCCTGTCCCACAGAACGCAGCAGATGTCAGGCGGTTTTTGGGGATGGTGACATATGTTGCAAAATTCCTCCCTTATTTTGCAGAGTGTACCAAACCACTCAGAGACCTGCTGGTGAAAGACAATGATTGGACCTGGGGTCATATGCAGCAGACAGCCTTCGACAAGCTCAAGAATGAGCTGGCATCACCAACAGTCTTGGCCCAATACAGACCACAAGCCAAGACAAAAGTGTCAGCGGATGCCTCGTCTTTTGGCCTGGGAGCAGTCTTAATGCAGAGGGAGGAAAGTATGCAGTGGCGTCCAGTTGCCTACATTTCCCGAAGCCTCTCCGAAACAGAGCAACGGTATGCCCAGGTTGAAAAGGAGGCACTAGCCGTTACCTGGGCCTGCGAGAGACTGAGTTCATACCTCATCGGAGTGCAGTTCACAATAGAAACTGACCACAAACCCCTCCTCGCACTATTAGGGACGAAAGCACTGGATGACTTACCTCCCAGGATTCAGCGATTCCGACTGCGAATGCTTAGATTTGTATACAACATAGTACATGTACCTGGAAAAGCCCTCATCACAGCAGATGCACTATCCAGGGCCCCGATAAAGCGTCCACTGACAACAGAAGAAACACAGATGGAAGGAGAGGTAAAAATTTTCATTAACACTGTACGTGATAACTTACCTGCATCCCAGTCCAAACTTCAGCAGATAGCTGACCATCAGCGGCAAGACGCCATCTGCAGTCTGCTGATCCGACAGTGTCAAAGAGGCTGGCCACGACAAGAGGAGCTGTCCCAACAGCTGAAGCCGTATTGGATCCACCAAGGCGAGTTACACATGAATGGTGAGCTTTTGATGAAAGGACGACGTATTGTCATTCCAGAGACTTTGCAAAAGGAAATGCTCGCCCGACTGCATGAGGGACATATGGGGATATCCAAATGCAAGCTGAGGGCTCAGCAGTCGGTGTGGTGGCTAGGCCTGAGTGCCCAAATCACAAAAGTTGTGAGCCAGTGCGAGACATGCAGTAAGTACCAACAGCTACACCCAGAACCAATGATACCCTCAGAGCTGCCCAAGCGGCCTTGGCAGAAAGTTGGGGCAGATATGTTTTACTGGGAAAATGACTCTTATTTACTGGTGGTAGACTACTATTCAAGATACATTGAAATAATGAAGACATCTATAACCACATCAGCAGGAATTATTACTGGCTTGAAATCTATTTTCGCTAGACATGGGGTGCCTGAAATACTGATAACAGACAATGGACCTCAGTTTTCCTCTAGCTCTTTCTCTTCTTTTGCCACGGACTATGACTTCAAACATGTCACCAGTAGTCCATACTTCGCTCAGAGTAACGGGGAAGCAGAGAGGGCGGTGAGGACGGTGAAAAGCCTCCTGAAGAAAAACACTGACCCCTACAAGGCCCTGTTGGCATACCGGGTCACGCCGCTGCATCAAGGCCCTTCACCGGCTGAGCTCCTGATGGGCAGAAGGCTGCGCTCACCATTGCCACTCTCACCCAGTCAACTAAAACCTCAGTGGCCAAACCAAAAGAAAGTGGCAGACAAGGACAGAGAATTAAAACAGGCACAGACTTTGGCCTACAACAAAAGACATAGAGCGGGGGTCAGGCCAGAGCTAAAAGCAGGTCAGCGCGTCTGGATTACAAACACCCAGGAGACGGCTACGGTGCTGAGAGAAGCAGACACTCCTCGGTCCTATGTCGTGGAGACCGATTCAGAGGTGGTGAGGAGAAACAAGGCGCATTGCGTAAAACGAAATTAAAAAAACAACAACATTCATAACCCTACAGAGAATGTGGGGGACACAGAACAGGCAGCAGCACCAGACATTCAGAGCCCTACAAAGGATGTGAGGGACACAGAACAGACAGCTACACCAGAAGTGAGAGGAGGGGAAAATGTGAAAAGGGTTCATCCAAGGAGGGAAGTGAAGGCACCAGTGTGGCTCAAAGATTATGTCCAATAATGCAGAACATTTAAAACCTATTTCAAATGTTATTATTATACTTGTTACTTTAAGTATTCAGTAATTTCAGTGTTTCAAATGTTATTATAATTGTTATTTTAAGTATTCCTTATGTTAGTGATCTGTAAGGTCAGACAGACTGAATGCTGTTAGTTAAGTAGTAAATGTTTGGTTTAAAATTGTATCACTACTTTGGGGAAGGGGAGATGTGGTGTGTTATGGTCCTCAGGGCGTTCCGTACCAGAGGCGCGTTATGTACGGGTTGCGGGGTCAGAGTTCATATACAATAAAGACGCCGGCTGGCTAAAGAGTAGCGGTTGTCCGAGTGCTCCGTGAGTAGTCTCCAAACTATTACAAGCATTATCTCACCCTAGCAGCCCTTCACTCACACAAAACAGCTGTTCTTTCACATGCAGGAACAGCCGCACACACACGCAGCTGTTCGCTTATCTGGAGTGCCACAATTCTCTCTAAAGTTTAAAATCTCTACAAAACAAACAAACCTGAATCACAAATAAAACATAAACATGAATTTCAGCTTTTCACACAACTTGTTACGTCCACACAGCAGTGGGCGCTCAAATTATGCTCTGATAGTCAAACCAACAGAACAAACAGACCTGAATCATCTTGTTGTCTGGCCCACGCCACCAACAAACAAACAAGAAACCAGAATCACAAATAAACCCGACCACTAGTGTAGACAATTAACTCTTAATTTAAGAGACAACGTTCTAATCTTAGTCCTCTCATCACCAGGTAGGATCTCTGAGGGACTTGGCGCTTTCTCTCTTATTTCTAAATTGTAGTCAGCGTCTTGTTCTTATTCGTGAATAGTCACTTTCACGGGGAAACTCAAGAAAAACCCAGCCATCATCTCTTCATGCGTCCATTAAAGAGTGGGGGAGGCCATAAATCCCGACTTGCAGGTCCCAGACCTGCTGCTGACTCACAAAAACTATTTTTTCCAAACTCTTTCTCTTTATACCGGTTCAAACATCAACTTCTTAAAACAACCAATCACTTCCACCATCCAGGCTGTTAATCTTAGGCAAAAAACTGACACTGCACTTTCACACAGTGAGGAAAGTTCCTCTTTTTTTTTTTCTTTGTGCCGGCGTGTGTGATCGCGTGCAGAGACAGTTTCAGCTGGATCCACATTTAAAAATGATTCTGTCCTCCAGTCAACATGTGCCTGCATCCTCCACCAAATTGTTGAGGTAATTTTAACTTTTCCTTCTACACCTTTTACCTGCCTCAACCAAGATCTTGTGCACATATTGAAAGCAGAACAGAGTCAAACAAACAACCCGAGAAGTGATTCTGAATTCAGACAAATTTATTTTACCTTACAGCGCTGAAAAGGGAGACGTCTCACATGCATCCATCACGAGCGCGTCTAAATCACAAATTGTCTTTGCTTGTTTAAATATAGCGTTATCAGTTACACTGGAATTTCTTATCGTGAAGTCGTCTTCTTCGGACGGCCGAGGCTTCTGGGTGTGGTCTCAAATGGCCCCTCTGCAAGTGGTCTGCTCTCAGCAAGATAACAGTCTGTGGTGGTTTTTGTGCACACATTTTGAACTCAATGACGTTTATCATGACTACAGCCTTCACAGAGAGATATTCTATATTATATTACAAATATTATACATTACACATGTGAGAACGTCTCATTCTAATAAAATATAACATAAAAAGATTACATTATTCAACATTATGTAGTAAAAACGTGATAATTATGTAGTAAAAACGTGATACTAAGTAGTAATAACGTGATACTATGTAGTAAAAACGTGATACTATGTAGTAAAAACGTGATAATTATGTAGTAAAAACGTGATACTAAGTAGTAAAAACGTGATACTATGTAGTGAAAACGTGATACTATGTAGTGAAAACGTGATAATTATGTAGTTAAAACGTGATAATTATGTAGTGAAAACGTAATACTTATGTAGTTAAAATGTGATACTAATTCAGGAGGAGCGTTTCCTTTAAATAGAGTAGACCTGCAGACTTACACATATGTCAGATGGGACAATGGTTAAGACTGCTGCCTTTCAATGCAGATGACCCAGGTTTGAGTCCAACCTGGTCAGACTGATTTTTTTTTTTCTTCTTTGGATTATTTATATAATAATATTTATGCTGAAAATACTTTGCTTATCAGCGTGATTGGGGTGTAATGTGGTTAAGTGACGTCTTAATTTATTAGGCTTCATGCTGTCCGCTGCTAATATTTTAAGACATAACAGACACACCGGTCTTTCCTCATCTCCCACCTTCGTCACAGTGAAGCCAAGGCTAAATACGCTTTCTTATTATCTTCGTCTGTCTTCGCCTTTCTTTTCATCCCTGTTAAATATTTCTCCATGCTGTATCTTCACTGCACTTTCTAAAACTTCTCATGCGCTGCTGTGGCTTCTTACTCTGTGAAAAAACTATTCTGTGCGCTCAGTCTGACAATAACAGCGCCACTGCCCCTACTGGCGCGGATGTGTAATTACACTTACCATTTCATACAGTTCAATACAGTATTATTAAAATGTAAACACTCAACAAAAAACCTATCAAAAGTAATGGCAAAAGACTGAAAATAGTTTATATTTTTACAATAAATGCATGTACAAATAAGCTAACAGGGAGTGCCTGTATGTTGTTGTTTTTTTAATTTCGTTTTACGCAAGTTGAAGCAGTTGAAAGACTTCAGCTTTAGGGCTTAAAATTTGTTTACAGAACTCCTTTGTTTTTTTTTTTTTTTTTTTGGATGTGGGGCCCACATCCGATTGGCGGGCAGGAACATCTTGTGAAGGTCTCCCAAGAAGCAGTCTACACTTGTAAACATGTAGGTCAACTAAGGGTAATCATTGCTGTGAATAATCACGAAGTTGCTGCTGATCTGTTCATGTTGCTGTGTTTGTTCGTGCTCACCTGCTAGCTCATACAAACTCATGATTGTACTGCTATTCTACTTCAGCTCGGCATTTAACACCATCATCCCCCAACAGCTCATCCTTAAACTGGACAGTCTGGGGCTGAACACCTCAATGTGTAACTGGCTGCTAGACTTCCTGACCGGGAGACCACAGACAGTACGAGTCGGGAGTAACACATCTAGCACCATCACATTGAACACAGGGGCCCCACAAGGATGTGTGCTGAGCCCCCTTCTATTCACCCTGCTAACACACGACTGCACACCATCATACAGCTCCAACCACTTCATCAAGTTTGCGGACGACACAACAGTGGTGGGTCTCATCAGCAACAACGATGAGACGGACTACAGGAACGAGGTGAGCCGCCTGGCCTTGTGGTGCGGACACAACAATCTCACTCTCAACGTGGAGAAGACAAAGGAGATTGTTGTGGACTTCAGGAAGAGGGATGCCCAACATGCCCCTCTGACCATCAACAGCACCGCAGTGGAGAGAGTAGACAGCACCAAGTTCCTGGGAGTGCACGTCTCAAAGGACCTGTCCTGGAGCAGGAACACTGCAGCACTGGCAAAGAAGGCTCACCAGCGTCTCTACTTTCTCCGCAAGCTGAAAAGGGCTGGAGCTTCAACCCCCATCATGAGCACCTTCTACAGAGGTGCCATAGAAAGTGTCCTGACCAGCTGCATCACTGTGTGGTTTGGTGCATGTACTGCATCCTGCCGCAAGAGCCTCCAGCGCATTGTGAGAGCAGCTGAGAAGATCGTGGGCACCTCCTTGCCCTCACTGCAGGACTTACACAGCAAACGCCTCACTCGGAAAGCCCACTG
>JBBPBX010049784.1:0-14361 GCA_038048925.1 Garcialebias charrua | reverse complement strand
GACTGATGCAAAGTGGAAAAGTGTTCTGTGGTCTGATGAGTCCACATTTCAAATTGTCTTTGGAAACTGTGGACGTCGTGTCTTACGGACCAAAGAGGAAAAGAACCATCAGGACTGTTATAGGCGCAAAGTTCAAAAGCCAGCATCTGTGATGGTATGGGGGTGCATTAGTGCCCAAGGCATGGGTAACTTACACATCTGTGAAGGCACCATTAATGCTGAAAGGTACATACAGGTTTTGGAGCAACATATGCTGCCATCCAAGCGACGTCTTTTTCATGGACGCCCCAGCTTATTTCAGCAAGACAATGCCAAGCCACATTCTGCACGTGTTACAACAGCGTGGCTTCGTAGCAAAAGAGTGCGGGTCCTCCCCTGGCCTGCCTGCAGTCCAGACCTGTCCCCCATTGAAAATGTGTGGCGCATTATGAAACGTAAAATACGACAACGGAGACCCCGGACTGTTGAACAACTTAAGCTGTACATCAAGCAAGAATGGGGAAGAATTCCACCTGAAAAGCTTCAAAAATTGGTCTCCTCAGTTCCCAAACGTTTACTGAGTGTTGTTAAAAGGAAAGGCGATGTAACACAGTGGTAAATATGTCCCTGTGCCAACTTTTTTGCAATGTGTTGCTGCCATTGAATTCTAAGTTAATGGTTATTTGCAAAACAAAATAAAGTTTCTCCGTTCGAACATTAAATATATTGTCTTTGCATTCTATTCAGTTGAATATGGGTTGAAAAAGATTTGCAAGTCATTGTATTCTGTTTTTATTTGCGATTTGCACAACGTGCCAACTTTTCTGGTTTTGGGCTTGTACATTGTGGTTGAATAAAACAAAAAAATAAGTTATTTTTCAGTTGATTTCATACGTACACTATTGTACATAAGCTTTTCAACAAAAACATTCATGGTGTAGAGTATATATATTATATGCAAAAGAGAAACATAGAAATTATTTACTCCATATCTAAAAATTTCTGTGTTAAGTAAGGTACTGTCTCAGGTCGTAGAATCTTCAATCACCAGCAGACTCCCGGAAGATGGATGGAAACTTGACTTGGTCCAGAAGTTTTGTGCAATCGTACACAGCAACAAACGAGTTAAAATAAAATCTTCTATATTCATTTGCATTTGTTATTTTTGTTGTTATTTCAATAATTAAAATACACTGTTCAATGTCTAATAATGTGAAGTAGTTTCATTGTGATGTCACCCATACTACTCATTGTAATACACATAAATAAAAACTAAAGGTCTTGATTGTCCTTAGGCCAGTGTTTTTATTCACATGTGCAAAGCATAAAACATTAATTTTGCTTATAAGTTTTCATCACCCAGGAGACTGACAAAGTTCAGAATAAAAGCTATAATTATACATTTAAAACAGTTGAAACTGAATACTGTACAATATGACAACTGTGGGTGGTGTTGTCTTAATGAAAATGAATTGGCACAGAATAAAGATCAAAACCAATTCAACAAGCAATGATGGACACCAGCAAACTGGAACAGATTTCTCTTCATGTGGAACTGTCCGATTTCAGCCAACTCCACAGGAATCCAAGACTAGAACCAGGTCTAGGATCTGAGACTGGACCCAGGTGTACGATCTTATCTCTGGATGGATCACGGCCCTTCACTCTTCTGTAAAGTAGAAAAGGAAAACTTGTCTTGTCATAGACAGTGTGTACAGTACAGTATTTGTACTAAAATGTGAGTAAATAAAGCATTTACTTAACAGATCTGTCATTAAATAATATAAACACGTGTGTATAACACACAGTTATATTATTTAATGACAGATTTGTTAAGTAAATGCTTTATTTACTCACATTTTAGTACAAATGTAGCTTCATGTGCACTTTTCTCTGGTTTAATGACGGGTCAGGTTTTGAGGCCTAGTCATTGTTGACACGGTCTGTCTTGGAAAAAAGATGTGTAAACGGTCTCAATCAGTGCTGGGCAGCGCTAATCCAAAAATTAGTTCGGCTATTTCTAAAGCACTAATTAATTTATTTAGGTCCGCAATTTCAAAAGCACTAATGTCTTATGAAAATTAGGGGAAGCTAAATTCTAAACCGCTAATTAAATTCAACAATTGCTAGCCAACAAGTTATGCAATATTTGCACTAGACTGCCAACTAGCGGTGCATGAACTGTTATACACCTTTATCCTACCTCTTACGTCACAGCAGCAGCTTCCCATTAACTCCTCCTGACCCACCTGAATATTTACAGTCCTGGACAGAAGAAACATCACAGTTGGCAAAAAGAGCAACAAACATAAAAAAAAACTTTACATGCTGCACGTACAAATTATATTCTTCATTACACATGCACATACAGGTAGCCCTCTAGTTACGTCAGGGATAGGGACCTACGTGTGTGACTTAGGTCGATGTTGTCGTACCTCGCGGACCAAAAACACCTGCCTGTCGTAGGTCCGCGTTTCTGACATAGGTCGCGGCTATACCGCTAACGGAGCGCCGCACACATATTTAATGGCATGAGACTGAAAAAGGAGACATACTAGGCCATGAACATGCACAGAACTGTACAGTAAATGAATACAGTACTGTACAAATAATAAAAAAATATAATGTCTTACTTTGAGCTGGTCAAAGCCTGCCTTCGTCTTTTAGCATCAGCTCGGGTGAGAGCTCCCACAGCTTCCTTACGCTCCACACGCACACACGTGGTCAAAACTGTTTAAAAGAATGACTGTTAGCTTCTTAACTTCATACATTTGGAGCCAGAAAAAAAAAACTTACTGAAAGCCGTTTCTCTGCTCTTCCATCCATCCAAAGCAACTGCTCGGCGTTAGCTACGGTTAAGCTTAGGATATAGTTGACGCGTCGCATAGGGCGCGCGGCCAAAGTGACGCAATCGCGAAGTCCCCGCCCCCGCGCTTTGGCCAGCGCGTTGGTTTCGCGCGTGGTCGTGCACCTCCTAGATTTTGAAGCTCCGCAAGCCTAGCGCGCGCGCCAAATTGATTGACAGGTCGGGTGTGGACCTCACCGACAGTCTTCACGCCAGAATCTGCAGCTGTCTGCGCCGCTGTGGTCGTGGAAACGGCGTCGCGAGGCATGGAGGAATGTTTTGTGACACAAAATGTTAAAATTCTCCTTCATTCCTGATCTGGAGTCGGACTTTTCTTTTGTTTTTTCGCCAAAAGTCACGTGATCGCTTTCTCCTCCGCTGACTCCATGCATTGAAAGCCGCAAATAAAGACAACAGTTCAGCACGCGAGCAGAAAGCTATTTGTTTTTGTTGTGTGATTTCAAACAGTTCTTCTTCTACGGTAGATTTCTTCCTCTACACCCTTTCTTGCAACATATGCACAGGTTTTAGAGGGTACTGCCACCTGCTGGTCCGTAAAAGAACAGCACTTTGCCAAGCTCTGCCGTGCTACACTATAAACGCATGCACAGTGCGCGCGCAGCACGCGCGCTCCAGCTTGCGGACCAAAGCGCGACTATATCCGAGCCCTTAGGCCCCGCCATTAGTAGCACTGGTTAGCATGTCAGTTCATTCAAAAAGGCTGTCGGCTTTGTATCTCCGCGTTAGCTCGGTGTCCCCCGACTGCCAGGCGGACATTTGCGGCGAGCTCCCGGCCGCAGATGGCCCCTCCGCGGCATGTCGGCTCGGTGTCTTCGCCTGTGTTAGCTGCTCTGTTAGCTGCTGTCGTTAGCATGTCGGGCGGCGTTGTTGAAGCGATCACGGGGCGATCCGCGGCTGCTCCTCCGGGCCTGAGACGTCCACAGAGTTGACCGAGTGTTTCCAGCAAATTTATCCGTATGAGGCAACCCTGAACGGACACACGGTCCTCAGTAGCCTCTGGAGCTCCTCCATTGACCGCACCGGTCGCCATGTTACAACAGTAAGTAATGCGGTCACCGCAGTACTGTTGTAACATGGCGACCGGAAACGACCGGAAGTTGCGTAAATACGATCAAATTGTAATTAAAAACGAAATATTAATAATTATACTTTATTTATAAAGCCATTTAAAACAACCACAGCTGCAACAAAGTGCTATACACATGAAATTAATAACATTTAAACACACAAAAAAAATAATAATAATTTTTTTTTTTTTTTTTTTAATCATATTTTTATTAAATATGATAAAATCGTAAGTCTGAGTTGCCGTAGGTCGCAGGTGACGTAGGTCGAGGGTTTGCTGTACTTTGTATTTATTTTTTTAGATTATCCTATACTGTATCTGTTAAGCACCTTGGTCAATGCAAGGCATTGCAGGTAGGTGCTATACAAATAAAGTTTATTACATTATTATTATTATAACTTCAATTCAAAGACCACATCAACAGTACAGGTAAAATTAAAGTTAGAGATCAAGTTTTAAAGTGCACTTCCAAGTTGTATCCAAGTTTAATTCATATAAGAGTCAATTAAGCTTAATTTACTTCAATATTGTTTCAAAAAACAAATAGTAATTTCTTTTTTGTTGCGCAACCGAAAAATAAATTAAACCAATTCCAAAATTCTATAGGCAGTCAACAGATTTAATGAAAAGTAACTAAAATGATCCTAAAAGGATGAAATTACAAAAATCAAAGGATTTATTTAATACTTTACGTACATATATTCTATTCGGCCACGAAATTAACAAAATGAGAATGATCTTTTAATCCCTAAGACCACTTTTAAATCTCAAATACACGGGCGTGTCGCCACCGCATTTCTACATAAAAGGAACCCAAATACATTAAAAAAAACGACTCACCGTCGAGTGGTTGACACAAAACACACAATAAAATCTTCTGGCCGCGTTAATTTGGCTTGAAAGAGCGGGGTTCTCTGCGGATTTATGAAGAGACCGAGCACAAGCAGCTAGCCATAAACGTTAGCACCCGAGTTCACCTCTGACCCGGAAGATGTTAAGATGGAATAGTCCATTTTTAGTAGGGGGATACAGAAATCGACCGGTTTTTGTATTGCGTTTTTAATTATCGTTTTCATCGTAACTATAATTATTTTTATGTTAAATGTACATTAACAAGCATGAGCAATGTTAGTGATGTAGGTGACTGGCCGGGGCGGGGCCGGGGCCCCTGCTGATTTGGGGCCCCAAGCAACGGCATCATTTGCCTACATGGTAGATCCGCGTCTGTTCTCCCCTCTGCTCCCCCTCCAACCCTCCCTCCTCTCTGCTCTTTACGGTGAGGGAGCAAGGGGGAAAAAGGTAAAACAAGCAGCTACGGAGCCAGCATAAGAGCCTGTAAATAAGTTTATTCGTTTTTACTGATAGATAATTAGTTATTAGCGGTACTGCATTTTAAATAAAAATAGCACAAATCCGCTTATGAATTATAAAAGTTAGTCACTCTGCTGTTACGCTGACAAAAACGTTAGGTCCTCTGTAAGCGGATTAGCGCATTAGCGGTCCGTAGCGGTCATGTGCCCACCTTTGGTCTCAATCATATCTAACCAGCTAAATAACAGTTTAACTAAAACAACACGCAGCCAAAAAAAGTCCAGGCTCAACACGGACCAGCACTTTGTTGTGAGTGTTAAGTTACGTCTGGAAGTTAGCATGAAGTAGCTACATGCTAAGCTAACCACAGATGATGCTAAATCATGAAAAAAATAATAAACAGCTACTAAACAGACGATTATACTCTGATATTGTTCTGACATGGTTTCACAAAATGATTTATATAGAATATTTTGTTTACCGAACTAAAGTTGATCGGAGTGCGACGTCTTCGACAGCAGGAACAAGCTGCTGTCAGCTCCTTCGATGGAGATAAATCCTTCACGTTTACAACAGCACTTTGCTCAAACGTATAACTGGCTGTAACACCCTCTAACCCAGCAAGAAACAACCCAAAAAATTTAAAAAACGAGAGGAAATAAACTGTTGTCCCGGCTTGTTTTTCACAGCAAAACACACCGGTATGACTTTAGCCGGAAGTACACTACCGGGAGGGGGCGGCACCGGACTGTCATGGCGGCCTACATGAGCTTTTGGGGGAAGAGGTGGATAGGGCGGATAATACGGTATTGCATTATTGATCAAACAGCTTGACAAATCTCAGGAAAAAACATGTACAGTAATATTAGATAATTTTCCTCAATACAGTACATAAATGACCAAGTATAAAAAAATGTTTCTCATTTGTTTGGTTCTCTTTATCTACTTTTAGGACTTGTGTGAAAATCTCATGATGTTTTAGGTCATTTTTATGCAGAAATTTAGAAAGTTTTAAAGGCTTCACAAACTTTCAAGCACCACTGTATGTGTGAATATAAAGTTATAATTGTGCCTGATGTTCATGTTTTCAGGGGTCCCTGCAGATGTTCAGCAGATGGTGCTCATTAAAGAAGAAGTTCCTGAAGTATGGATGCTTGGTGTGGACCAACAGGATCCAGAGTCCCTCAACATAAAGGAGGAAGAGGAGGAATCTTGGACCAGTCAAGAGGGAGAGCAGTTTTGTGTGAAAAAGGAGACTGATGACACCGGGTTTGCATTCACTGCTGTTCCTTGGAAGAATGAGGAAGATGAAGAGAAGCCTCTGTTTTTACAGCTTCATCAGCACCAAGTAAAAGAGGAAGATCTTCCAACCAGCAACTCAGCTGACCAGTTGAAAGCAGCAACTGGTGGAAAGGACTGTGGAGAAGGAGAAACTACCAGGAACCCAGATCTAAATACTTATGGAGATGATTGCAGCTCTTCAGAGACTGAAGTCAGTGAGGATGATGAAGGTGATGAGGTGAATGACTCTGACTCTCAGCTAAAAGACTTATCAGACTCTGGGTCAGAACCTGAAGACGGTGACAAAGTCTGGAAGGAGAGCAGAGCTCCTGAGTCAGGCATGAACACTGTCAAGAAATATTGCAGCTTCACTGAGCATGGGAAACAATTTCACAAGACAAGTCAGTCAGTGACGTCTTCAAGTTGTTTGGTTATCGAGGAACGTTTAAAAGTGAAGAAAACTGGAGGCTCAATCAAGAAAAAACAGTCAAGACAGAACTCATTTAGTTGTGAAGACTGTGGAAAAATATTTAACCAAAATGGTAATCTAAAGACACACATGATAGTTCACACTGGACAGAAACCATTTGCTTGTGATCTTTGTGGACGCAGGTTTGGACGAAAGTCACATTTAAACACACACATGATTGTCCACACAGGACAGAAAGAATTTGCTTGTGATCTTTGTGGACAAAGGTTTGGACGAAAGTCACATTTAAACACACACATGATTGTCCACACAGGACAGAAAGCATTTGCGTGTGATGTTTGTGGACGAAGGTTTGGACTGAAGTCATTTTTAAACACACACATGATAGTCCACACAGGACAGAAATCATTTGCGTGTGATGTTTGTGGACAAAGGTTTGGACTGAAGTCGTATTTAAACAGACACATGATAGTCCACACAGGACAGAAAGCATTTGTGTGTGATGTTTGTGGACAAAGGTTTGGACTGAAGTCATATTTAAACAGACACATGCTAGTCCACACAGGACAGAAAACTTTTGCTTGTGATCAATGTGGACAAAGGTTTGGACGGAAGTCAAATTTAAACACACACATGATAGTCCACACAGGACAGAAAACATTTGGTTGTGATCAATGTGGACAAAGGTTTGGACGGAAGTCAGCTTTAAACAGACACATGATGGTCCACACAGGACAGAAAGCATTTGCTTGTGATCAATGTGGACAAAGGTTTGGACAGAAGTCAAATTTAAACATACACATGATAGTCCACACAGGACAGAAAGCATTTGGTTGTGATCAATGTGGACAAAGGTTTGGACAGAAGTCAGATTTAAACAAACACGTTATAGTTCACACAGGACAGAAAGCATTTGCTTGTGATCTTTGTGGACATAGGTTTGGACTGAAGTCAGCTTTAAACAGACACATGATGGTCCACACAGGACAGAAAGCATTTGCTTGTGATCTTTGTGGACAAAGGTTTGGACAAAAGTCAACTTTAAACACGCACATGATAGTTCACACAGGACAGAAAGCATTTGGTTGTGATCAATGTGGACAAATGTTTGGACAGAAGTCAGATTTAAACAGACACATGATAGTTCACACAGGACAGAAAGCATTTGCTTGTGATCTTTGTGGACAAAGGTTTGGACTGAAGTCAGCTTTAAACAGACACATGATGGTCCACACAGGACAGAAAGCATTTGGTTGTGATCAATGTGGACAAAGGTTTGGACAGAAGTCAGATTTAAACAAACACGTGAAAATCCACAGCAGATGAAAACAGTTTACCGTATTTTCTGTTTGTATAGGTCGCACCGGTGTATAGGTCGCACTGTCCAATTATCAATAAATTGGAAAAATCCAGAAATAGGTCGCTCCGGCGTATAGGTCGCACCTATGTTACCGCTGACGCAGCGCTTCATCCACCGCTTACGTGCCGCGTCACTGCGGAGTCAACCCAGAAATGTGGACCGAGTGTTTACTGTATTTTCCGGTCTATAGGTCGCATCGTTGTATAGGTCGCATTGTCCAATTATTGCCAAAAAATTGGAAAAATCCATAAATAGATCGCACCGGTGTATAGATCGCATCTACGTCACCGCTGAGTCAACCCAGCAATATGGACCGAGTGTTTAGCTCGGTTGCTAATGTCTGCTAACAGAAGCTAACACGAGACGAGTCCGTCTCTGAAATCATGAATAAAAAATCGAACATCATCTCAAATGTTTCCTCCAGACAATAGTTAAGTACATTAATGCCTTATAATTACACACTGTAAGCAGAAAAATATATACACCGATTGGTTTCGAAGCTATTTATAACAAACAGAAGCTAACACGAGACGAGTCCGTCTCTGAAAACACGAATAAAAAATCGAATCTCTCTCAAATGATTCATCCAGGACATAGTTAAGTACATAAATGCCTTATAATTACACACTGTAAGCAGAAATAATATACACCGAGTGGTTTCAAAGCTATTTATCCACCTTATTCTGCCAGAGCGTGTGTGGGCTGCCATGACAGTCCTATACCGCCCCCTGCCGGTTTTCTACATCCGGTGAGCTAACGTTCCAAAGACCAACCGTTCAAAAACACCAGAAGAAGAAGTAGTTTACTTCCGGCGGAAGTAAATGCTTGTCTGCACACCAATTAATTTTCTCTCATTTTTAAATTTTTTGTGGTTGTTTCTTGCTGGGTCGGAGGGTGTTACAGCCGGGTAGACGTTTGGGCAAAACATTGTTCTCACTTAATCCCCAAAATAATGACACGTGAAGGTTCTGAGCTCATCGGAGTAGCTCACTGCAGCCCCTCCTCTCTCTGTCTGGCTCGGATCTGCTCTCGAAGACGTCGCGCTCCGATCAACTTTAGTTCTGTAAAGGAATCTATAGGCCGTTTGTGTAATTAAACACAAACGAGGTCAGTTTACTGACTTACCTATAGTTTTAGGTGCGCATCGCTGAGCAGACTTTTATCTGCACAAACATGCCACCAATTCACGGGGTCTCAACTTTTTCAGAATAAATCAATAAATCTGTGATGTGATTAGCCAGAAATGTAAATTCACGAGAGGCTTCAACTTATGTTGGTCTACCAAAAAAATAGACCTTTTATTGAAACTATCACAAAATTACATTAAACATTGGTATCGATATTAGCTCTGATTCTAACTACTATGACAAGAATTCAAATTAAAAACAAACAGACAGTTGGACCTTTCTGTTGGCACATTACTTAAAGTTTACCATGATGAAAATAAACATAAGGAGGAGTTTAAGGAGGAAAGATAAAAGATTGAAAGGAAATGGTTGAATCTTATCTTGAGATGTTTAACCAGAGATAGCACCCTCTGCTCGGTTTCGGCTGGACGTCCGTACCGTGATGAAACGACTTTTACCTTCGTGAAGATGATCCTGTCTCGACTCCGGTAAATTAGTCAAGCCAGACGCGCATGCTGCTGCGTTTTACAGGCGACCCACGTTCATCTTGCCACGGTCTCGAGACCGTCTGCGTCGGCCTCCCAGAGTAATGCCCAGCTCTGGTTTTGTTTCAAGATAACTTCCAGAAAGAGTGTCACCGCTTGGAGCTGTGACACTCGAAGGGGTTCACAGCTGACGTGCTGTTTGAACCTTTGCTGAAGACGTGGGCCCTTGGTGCATGGCCGGGACGTACATCAGCTTGGAGAAAGACGTCCGTGCGTCTTCCCTTCTCCCCGAGAAATGTAATGAAATAATGTGGGGTAAGGTATTTAAACACTTACTGGACCACCATTATTGTAGATGCGCAGGTATGAGCAGAGTTTAACTGCACAAACTGCCACCAATGCGCGAGTTCTTCCTTTTTCCTATATTAAATTGCTTTTACTGTAATTAGGAAAAATGTAAATTCACGAGAGGCTTCAACTTATGTTGGTCTACCAAAAAAAATAGACCTTTTATTGAAACTATCACAAAAATTACATTAAACATTTGTATCGATATTAGCTCTGATTTACTAACTAAGTTGACAAGAATTCAAATTAAAACAGACAATTAGGAACTTTTCTGTTGGCACATTACTTGACAGATTAAAGCTTATGAAAATTAAGAAATAGGAGGAAGAAGATTGAAAGCTAAGTTAACTGGAGTTAATTATTTTGAAACAACCAGAGTGGCACTTTCCCATACGGATCCGGCTGTACCTCCGACACGTGCAGCATACAAACAAGCCTCTTTACCTGGTGACGATAGTCCCTTGGAGGTGAGGACAGAGAAGTTGGTGGACACTAACGGACTGTGTTGTCCCGTTGAGGTCCAGTCGACTTCGTGCATGAATGACTGGATCAGACGAGCCAGGAGCACGCTTTCACCGGCAGGAACAGGACCAGCTACTGGCTGAACTTTCAAAGTAAAACTTCAGAAAACAAATTCTTCCAGAAATGAGTGAAAGGATCACAGTAAGGCTTTACTATGATTCCAGCTGAAACGTGGGTCGAGTTGACACATGACCGGAACGTCTCCAGCTTTTTCAGAGGAGAGAAGGTTGACTTAGTTCTCTCCAAAAACTAAAAGAAAAATTGCAGGAAGTGCCCTTTAAGAAGGGGGTGTGACTTAGTCACATACTTCCTGCTGATTGGCTGTCCATCACTAGAGAAGGAGTGACTTTGCAAGTGAGTGAGTTTGAGTGACAGATGATAGGGTAGACAAAACATAGAAAACATACGTGAGAAGATGCAGGTGCATGTGAACAAGCAATGTAACTTGTTTTGAGAACAGATTCATTGTTTTTAGAAAGGACGGGAGACCGAAAGCAAGCTATGTCTAGCACTTTTCCTTCGAAACAAAAACAGTTCAAACAAATACGAAGGATTGTTCATTCAACTTTAGACACTTATTCTGCATAGAGCAGACAGTTTAAAGCACGATCATTCTGAGATGTTCTCTTAACTTTGTCATATTTAAAATATACCAGCTTAGTAAAATCATCATTGAAATGACAAAAATACTGTTTGATCAATTCTGAATTAACACACATTAAAGAGAAAGTTCAATCTGATTAATTAGTGTCCATTAATTCATAATAATTTGTGGTGAGATGGTGTTCCACTTCCCCCTCCCTTCTACTCTGAGCACCTGGTGCTGATGCGCATCAGGTGCAACTAGATGAGCACCACTGATTAGTGGGCGGGGCAGACCCCCTTATAGTTGGGTAGGCTGCTATGGGGTGTGTGTGTCTTTGTTTCCCTCCCTGCTGCTCCAGTGGCTGCTTCATTCTGCTGGTGCTCTTGGGCTGCTCGTCTGTGATCGTAAGTGCCAGCTTCCTGAATTTAATGACTGGGATTATGGTTGGGTTTGTGGGTGTCACACCTGTCCATTTCTGCAGTGTTCTGCTGGCATTGCCAGCTGGGTGGGGACTGTTGTGGCGTGCGGTTAAGCCCTCGCTGCTGACCTGCTTCCTCCCTGGTTTGGCTGTGTTTGCACCTCTGGGTAAGTACCTGCAATTTATATTTTAATTATTTTCATGAATCCACAATCATGGGTTCTCTGTTTCAGGCACCTGATTTTGCTGCTTGGAGCTGCAGTGCTGTGGACGCTCTGCTGTTTTGTCTTCTCTTGTCTTGTATGTCTTGTCCTGTAATTCTAGTGTTTGGACGCTTTCAACAAGACCTGTACTGAAGGGCAGGTTGTGTGGGCAGAGCATTGCTTCTCTGACTCCGTTGAACTGAGCATCTGGACAACGACTGAGGATGGTTTAAAGTGTCTGCCATTATTCCTGAGTCTTCCTGCTTTTGGACCGAGTGGTGGACTTGACTCCTTGAGTTTGAGGAAAGAACTCTTTTAAAGGAACGGAGTGGTGGACATGAAACCTCACTTTTAAAGAATTGTTTTTATGAGAACTGTTTTTATGAATTTGTATAAATAAATATTGTAAATTTACTTAGTCTGTGTTCTGGTGTATCTGATAATAATTAATATTGTAAATTTACTTAGTCTGTGTTCTGGTGTATCTGATAATAATTAAAAGGAGCAATAGCTCCACCTTCTGGTCTGGTTAACCAAAATAGTGTCTACTCGTCTCCTTGAGGGCTTCAAGAAGGTGTAACACTTAGAGTTTCAAAGAGATGCAAAGAGGTGTACTTGAAGGTCAAGCCTAAAATATCAGAGGTTAGGTGTATCACTAAAGTTCGGTAAACAAAATATTCTATATAAATCATTTTGTGAAACTGTCGGAACAATGTTGAGTAGAACCCTTTGTGTGTAGTAGCGTTTTTTTTTTTTCATGATTTTGCGTCTCTAATGCTGTGGTTAGCTTAGCATGTCGCTACTTTACATGCTAACTTCCACACGTAACACTCAAAACAAAGTGCTGGTTCTGTGAGCCTGGACTTTTTTTGGCTGTGTGTTTTAGTTAAACTGTTATTTAGCTGGTTAGATATGATTGAGACAGTTTACACATCTTTTTTCCAAGACAGAACGGGTCAACAAAGACAGCCAGCCTCAAAACCTGAAACCAGAGTTATTAAAGCACACTTTCATTCATTCATTCAACCTTTATTTATACAGGCTAGCCTCGTTGAGTCACGGGGACTCATTTACAAGAGGGACCTGTCTCACTCACACCAAACAACCATCCACTCTCACACCTAGGGTCAATTTAGAGTCACCAATCAGCCTAACAAGCATGTTTTTTGGTCTGTGGGAGGAAACCGGAGTACCCGGAGGAAACCCACGCATGCACGGGGAGAACATGCAAACTCCACCCAGAAAGGCCCCGGACCGGGATTTGAACCGGCAACCTTCTCGCTGAGAGGCAGCAGCTCTACCAGTTGTGCCACCGTGCTGCCCTTAAAATAATGATGTGAATAAAATAAGAGAAAAGTGCACATGAAGCTCCATTTGTACTAAATGTGAGTAAATAAAGCATTTACTTAACAAATCTGTCATTAAATAATATAAATATGTGTGTGTTATACACACATGTATTTAGGCTATATTATTTAATGACATATTTGTTAAAGTTGCAGTATGTAGCTTTTTTTATAAACATATTTCTTCTCTCAGTCACTATTTTTTGTCAGAGTGATGTTAAACAGGTAATCTTTGAGAAATACTATATTCCTCTGGCGTCTCCCGGTGGTTAAAATAGCATTTATAAAAACCAGAGCGGGCCGTTTTTGACCAGCCAATAAAAACAGAGTTATTTTCATGAACGAGCTTCCCCCGCCCTCCCCCCGCCTCTCCCAGCGGCAGCGCGCAGGCGCAGCAGCAGCAGCCGGGCAGTGGGCACGCTCCCGTCTCAAACAGTAGCTGTTTCAAGATGGCGGAGGTGGCGAGAGCCTCGAGTGCTCAGAGGATTGCAAAGCGATGCAGAGTTAGCAACTTTCCTGCTTGAAAAGTAAGTGTCTTTGCTTGACTCATGTGATAGCGCAAATGCCATGATATTATCTACAACAGGCTAAAATCGTTTTCCGGCCTACAGCTGACGTGATGCTAATGGCAGCAGCTAACTCATTCAACCTCAGTATTGTTTTGATACGTACATTTAGTTATCCTAACTTATTGTATTGTGGATCAGCATGCAGATATGTTGAAAGTACTGTAACTGCGCTGTCTGTGTAAGAGAGGCATGATCTCAACAACTAGCAATTAGCATATTGTCTGCAGATCATTTGGTGTTCATAATCTAAAAGTCTGTTAGTTGTACTACACAATATATGTTGTTGATGCATACATCTCAACCTCTTTGGACGTTTACCTGTATAAAGGGCCTCAAAAATTATTAAATTTTGGAATCAAATCTGTAAAACTTGCGGTGGGGTGGACGAGTTTGCTGCGGACATGAGCCTGCAGTGAAGCAGGATGAAAGGAGAGCATAAAAAGTTCAAATTTTACTTCTAGCAG
>JBBPBX010049782.1:0-11152 GCA_038048925.1 Garcialebias charrua | reverse complement strand
TATATACAGTATATATATATATATATATATGTATATATATATATATATATATATATGGAGCCAAGATGGTGTAGTGGCAGGGCTTTTGACTTGGAACCCGAAGGACGCGGGTTCGCGTCCCGGCCACTACACACCTTGGGGTGTCTATGAGTGCACATCTAATTCTCCAGCTCCCCGGGCGCTTTCTATGGCTGCTCACTGCACCACCTGGTAGGTGGTTGGGTTAAATGCAGAGACGAATTTCGTCTGTGTATGGGAAACATACGCAGATGACAGGAAAATACATTATTATTATTATTATTATTATTATTATATATATATATATACACAGTATACTGTTCCTTGAGTACAGAATTTAGTTCCACCTCATGTACCACATGTGATGGAAATGACAATAAAATATCTCGAACCTGATGTCACTAATTGCTCCACTCCAACTTAAGACTGAGTTGAACCTTAAGTTGTTGTTGGACTGTTGATTGCCACATGTGTTATGTGCAATATACTGTATATAATTTGCATTTAAGATTACTGTATATCTAAAATCAGTGCAATACTTATTTATGCTAATTCATCCTACTTGCACCATTATATTCTACCATGTTGTTGTTTACTATATTTCTTTAGACCCTTGTAAATATCATATTTCTTTTTCACTTTTTGGTACTTTAATTTGTACCCTTACTGTATGCTTTAGTGTTTTTATTTTTTTGTTAGTTTTTTGTTTTTACCTAGTCAAATCGGTTCTTCTCATCCTGAGCATTTCATTGCATTGCTGATCTTGTGTTAGCCTGCATATGACAAATAAACAACATAGCATGGTAAAATACAACTCTATTTACTGATGAAGACAAATGGGTTTATTTTTAGCAAAATATCTCAAGCTACCGGACAATTTTCAGTAAAACTCCCAGAAATTAATTATTGACAGCACATTAAAAGGTGATCAACTTCTGGAGTCACCCCAATTTAAAATGGCCGTGTTACGGCCCCCCCTTTGTGAGGAGAAGGGGAGTAACATGACAACCACAAAAATTCAGGAGTCCAAGTGAATGTGATAAAACAAGGGATTTATTGTCACAGCCAACACAAAAAAATCCCTGGAGTCTCATACAAACTGTGGGGGAGAAAGGGACAGTTAGGTGGTGCCAAATCAGAGAAAACAATAAAACAAAACAGGGCCTAACTATAGTCTTAAGCTACATAAAATAAATAGAAAAGAAAAACCTAATCCTAACCTTATCTAACAACAGTTTCACCAAAACTTACATGGGTGGCACCCACCTACTTACCTGGTGTATTTAACAGAAAAACACCTACGTGTTGGAAATGTACAGGGTACCCCAAACTTACCTAGTCCTCTAACTCCCACCACAAACCTTTACACAGAGCACCAACAATGAGACATGCATCAGCTAGGCCAGCCAGGTGGAGAGACTGCCTGCTGTTCCTCAGGTAGAGACTTCTGGAGACTGCTCTGTTCCTCAGGTGGACTGCTTATACAAGGCCTCCTTGGATGCTGATTGGCCCATGTGTGGAGAGGAGCTAATCAAAGCAGATTGACACCAGCTTCCTTACTATCTGTGGAGACAAACACAAGGGCAGGAGAAAGAAAAACACATACAGCCTGACAGGCATGTAACACCTCCTCCCTTAAAAGTCCAAACAAAATGTTTGAAATGCTCAAAGTTAAACACAAGCCTAAAGTGCACGTGACAAAGTTTATGGCAGATCTTCTAATGACTAAACATACACAGATCTTCTGAATGACTAAACAAAACATACACAAGGCCACTGGCCGTAACACCTCCCCCCTTAAAATCTAAACTCAAAAAGTTTAGGAACCAAGAAAACTCAGACGAGCAGCCGCAGAGGGGGACAACGAGCAGCCGCAGAAGGGAGACGAGCAGCCACAGAGGGTTTGTCGAGTAGCCACAGAGGGGTTGACGAGTAGCCACAGAGGGGTTGACGAGTAGCCACAGAGGGGTTGACGAGTAGCCACAGAGGGGTTGACGAGTAGCCACAGAGGGGTTGACGAGTAGCCACAGAGGGGTTGACGAGTAGCCACAGAGGGGTTGACGAGTAGCCACAGAGGGGTTGACGAGTAGCCACAGAGGGGTTGACGAGTAGCCACAGAGGGGTTGACGAGTAGCCACAGAGGGGTTGACGAGTAGCCACAGAGGGGTTGACGAGTAGCCACAGAGGGGTTGACGAGTAGCCACAGAGGGGTTGACGAGTAGCCACAGAGGGGTTGACGAGTAGCCACAGAGGGGTTGACGAGTAGCCACAGAGGGGTTGACGAGTAGCCACAGAGGGGTTGACGAGTAGCCACAGAGGGGTTGACGAGTAGCCACAGAGGGGTTGTCGAGTAGCCACAGAGGGGTTGTCGAGTAGCCACAGAGGGAGACGAGCAGCCAGCCGCAGAGGCGAAGTCGGGCAGCCAGCCGCAGAGGCGAAGTCGAGCAGCCGCCCGCAGAGGCGAAGTCGAGCAGCCGCCCGCAGAGGCGAAGTCGAGCAGCCGCCCGCAGAGGCGAAGTCGAGCAGCCGCCCGCAGAGGCGAAGTCGAGCAGCCGCAGAGGGAGACGAACAAGTACCAAAGCAATTCTTGCTGACATCAAACTTGTTTTTACTCGTCACCACAATTCCCTCTCCTGTGCCTCCAACTGTAGGCGAGCTAGCCAAACCTTGAGTTTGACTTTAACACTGGAGCCACTGATTTCTGGCGACACATGATCGAACCGTGGTAAAGTCACAGGGGGCACCTGTGGGTCTGCCCACCCCTTTGGGGGAGTTGCCATCACAGCCGCTCCTCCGTCTGTCAAAGGCGGGAGTCCTAGACCAACAGAAGGATCATCACAAACATTTACATCCATTTGGCCTGAGACCACAAGGACTTTAATCTCAACCAGTCCTTGAACAACAATGTTTTTCACTTTTGAAAAATGTTTTGTTTCACTGGAATGTCAAAATGTTCAGCCAGACATAACAAGTCGTCCTTACGACAGAGTTCCAGCTTTTCATGGCTAGGAGCCTGTACAAACTCCTCTAAGCTGAAGCTCATTTCTAAACAGACACAAGGATCTCAAATTATTGTGGATGTCTATAGCTCAGGGAAAATATATCCCGGACGAGCCCCCACTTGTTACGGCCCCCCCTTTGTGAGGAGAAGGGGAGTAACATGACAACCACAAAAATTCAGGAGTCCAAGTGAATGTTATAAAACAAGGGATTTATTGTCACAGCCAACACAAAAAAATCCCTGGAGTCTCATACAAACTGTGGGGGAGAAAGGGACAGTTAGGTGGTGCCAAATCAGAGAAAACAATAAAACAAAACAGGGCCTAACTATAGTCTTAAGCTACATAAAATAAATAGAAAAGAAAAACCTAATCCTAACCTTATCTAACAACAGTTTCACCAAAACTTACATGGGTGGCACCCACCTACTTACCTGGTGTATTTAACAGAAAAACACCTACGTGTTGGAAATGTACAGGGTACCCCAAACTTACCTAGTCCTCTAACTCCCACCACAAACCTTTACACAGAGCACCAACAATGAGACATGCATCAGCTAGGCCAGCCAGGTGGAGAGACTGCCTGCTGTTCCTCAGGTAGAGACTTCTGGAGACTGCTCTGTTCCTCAGGTGGACTGCTTATACAAGGCCTCCTTGGATGCTGATTGGCCCATGTGTGGAGAGGAGCTAATCAAAGCAGATTGACACCAGCTTCCTTACTATCTGTGGAGACAAACACAAGGGCAGGAGAAAGAAAAACACATACAGCCTGACAGGCATGTAACACCTCCTCCCTTAAAAGTCCAAACAAAATGTTTGAAATGCTCAAAGTTAAACACAAGCCTAAAGTGCACGTGACAAAGTTTATGGCAGATCTTCTAATGACTAAACATACACAGATCTTCTGAATGACTAAACAAAACATACACAAGGCCACTGGCCGTAACAGGCCGGCACAGCAAATTGACTTTAACAAATGCAAACAGGCTTCTTTTTCTTTCTTTTTTTTTGGTGGATTTATTTATTCATTGCTTTTAAAACTGACAGGCTTACATGCACATACCCCAAATGTTAGTATTTCATTCAAGATCAATTGCTTGAGATCGTGCACATTTTCTTCCAAGGCTTGATGAAAACTTCTCCATCATTTCCCAACATAAGATGATCTCAAGTGTAAACTCTAGCATCTAAGGTGCATTCCTTCAATACTACTTTGTTTAAATTCAATATCTCATTAAAAATTAACACAACTCAATGTCCTTACAAGCTTTAGCTTTATTTTCCCTATTCTTCTTCCATCAGCATCAAATAGTTTTTGACACTAGAAACACGCCTCTGTTATTCCAGTTCATGAAACCGGACTGCACCGTTTTCATGGTAACCGCTGCGTGTGGCGCTCTCCTGCTAATACCTACCCTTTTATTCTGAATAAATTATTCACACAAGCAGAACTTTTTATTTTCTCATTAGTTTCCTTCTGTGTTCCTTTGCTTGTACACTTTGTGTCTTAGGCATCTCCTTATTGATTGCACATTTGTTTGTCAAAGAGCATGTTTAAAAATCTTCCACCCCCCACTCCCCACCTCCTTGAAAGGATTTATTTATCTCATTAGAAGCACTTAAAACACCCATCTGGAAATGAGGGGAAAAGGTGGAGGAGCAGGGTTTTAGTGTGCATTCACAAGACACTTTGGAAGAAAAAAAAACAGTGAAAGGAAAGAGTCAAATAAATCACGACAGTAGGCTGGAATAATCTCTCTCCCTCCCCTCTTTCTTTCTTTCTGTCTTAGAGTTGCTGAGTAGGGATTCTTTAATGAGAGAACGGTGACGTTGACAGGGAGAAAAAGAGAAAACTAAGCAGATTGTATGTGGAGTGGGGATGGAGGAGGGATGAGGGGTGTACATGTGGTGGAATGTTTGAGAGGGGGGGGTGTATAGAAAGAGAAAAGAGGGGAAGGGGGAGGAGGAGCAGGGTCAGGAAATCAGGATGTTGAGAGAAATATTCAGTCAAGGTCCTTCCTAATGAACAAATTATCATGCAAAGGTCCCACACCTCCTCACCTCCACCCTCCCCTTCGTTCCTTCCTCTCTATCGTTCTTCGTCACTCCCCCTTCAGGCCTTCATACATCCTCCAGTTCCTTTCCTCACCTGTCTCTATCTCTCTATGCTTGGCTGGTTTGACCTTGGTTCCCCGCCTCTCTCAAATCTCTTGCTTGTTGCCTCACTCGTGTTTCTATATAACCTTGTTTATTTTCTGCCACATTCCTGTTTTCTTTATCTCACTTGCTTCTCCTCTTTTCCTCTGTTTGCCCCCACCTCACCCCCACCCCCTTGCTTCCAGGCTCCAGGCAGTAGTCTGCTGCTCTAAAACCTCTCTATCAGCACATCCCTGCAATAGGCATGTCTGACAGTCACTTTCACTGCAGAACTGGATGATTTTCCACACACAAGCACACACTAAATCACTCACCTGCACCCTATCGTGTATGGTGCTAACATAGCATGAACATCAGTGAGTGATTGTGACCGTAACTTTTCCCTCACTGATAACATTAGATCCTTGTGCGTATGTTTGATCTTTGAATTGCTGTGTGTTTGTGTGTGTTCATCTGGATGTGACTGCTTTTCCCAATTTCCTCTCCTCTGCACTTTTGCTCACTTTTTAATTCAGCATTAGACCTCAAGCATTGTAAAGGTCACGCACACACTGCAGCGGCATTTGACTTGCAGTCTCTTAAAATAATAGTGTTTTCTATTTATTGTTCTCAGGCTCGGCCTGACGTCCAAATGTGGCCCCGAGGGCTGTAGCATCTCCCCATGATTGCTCCAAATGTACTACTGCATTGTGTCAATGGGCAGAGATATGGTCTGCTACATGTTCTGAACTTGTTCAGCTTGTTCAGGAAGCAAGAAGAGAGAATCTTAGGCTCAGTGAAGAAAGAGAATCCAAAGAGTGAACTCACACTCAGGTCAGTGGTAAACAAAGAACCAATTCTTTTGGATGCTGTTGCCTGGTACAGAACTTGAATGCTGTCAGCAGACTTCTGAGTTTCTTTGTTCAATAGTGACGTTTTATATTTATAGTTTTACAATGACCCTGATAACAGCCGCCAACCAACAGCTCAGGTGACAGATGGAGCACATCATGAACATCAAATGTTTACGTCTGAGTTCATTCAGAGTTTGAGGTGAGTTGGGTTTCATATACGTCCTCACCCTGAAAGACAGACAAGTACTGAGAAACAACATATTAGACTGAGCTGACAAAGTAGAGTTCAGCAGTCTGAGCTGTTAAAATGATAATGATGACAAATGTGCTGGAAAACTGAATACTGGTAGCTTGTGATCCACTTATCAGTCCAAAGGATTTCATAGGATGAGTTAACAAAAAATAAACCACTAAAACAAGTTAACAGAATTCATATTTAACTTTTACGGCATTTGCTGAAGTTTTATTTATTTATTTTTCCTGAAGAGAATAATGCTGACCTGTGGCCCGTGGTCTTCCTCATTTGCCATCTTGCCCACTGGTAACTTCTTTTTCGAAATAATACCCATTCATCAATTTCTTCTGCTTAACCGCAACATGTTGTGGAGACAGTAGGTCCATGAGGGAACTCCAGATATCCTTCTCTCAAGTGACACTTTCCAGCTCTTCTTGGGGATCATGATGTGTTCCCATGCTATAAAGGATACATAAACCTTGCAGCAAGTTCTGGGTCTGCCCTGGGGTTTCCACCCAAAAGGATGTGCTTGCAAAATCTTCAGTTTGAGCTGCTTAGGAAGCATCCTAATCAGATGATTGGACCACCTCAACTCAGTGCATTTGATGCAGAGGATAAGCAGTTTTACTCTGAACTCCCCCATGATGACAGACCTCATCACCTTATATTTCAGACACACCTCATAAAGGAAGCTGCTTTCATCTGAGTTCTCAATCTTTGTCAAAACCCATACCTTGAGACTATAGGTGATTGTTGAAATGTAGACAAACCAGCAAAATGGAAAGTTTTTCTTTCTTGTTAGGATTTCTGTGTTTCGGCATTGTTTTTCCCCTCCCAGTACCCATCTCCTGAAACTTGTGTGAGAGTGGGCGGTGCTGATCCTAAAGCAGTTGTACCTGATTACACACTACTTAAGGCTGAATTGAACCTTGAGTCGTTATTGGACTGTTGATGGCCATATGGTGACAACAACATACATCTTTCCATGGAAATTATTGAGAAAACCTTATTAAGACTTTTCTGACATTTGTACTTGTTTGTGTCCTCACGGTCATCTTGTCAACGCCTCGAACCACTGGTTCTCTGTTCCTCAATGGACTCAGATCCAGAGAGATCATCTTCTATCCAACTTGGAGAATATCAACACTAACATCAACAACTCAGCCTGCTGCCTGCCTACTCTCCACCGTTTCACCTTACATGAACTGCACACCAGAAATTCCTCTCCACTTAACAATGACTCCAACCTTGAATGATTCTCTGGATCTGTACAGAATACCTCAATAAGAAATTTCCAATACAAGGTTGAGTAGAATTTCTTTTTCATTATTTAATTTTCTAAAATTTTCAACAACAGTACATGCTTTTTATATTTACAGGGTCCTACTAATCCAATAGCTAGAGAACATTTTAAATGTATATCAAACTAAAGCTCCAGTCTCAAAGTCAGACATTTCCCATTGAAAGACTTCAACAGGTGTATCTTAAGAAGTGTGTTATATTTTTAACCAGTCATCTTTCCTTCAGCTCCGTCTAGTTTCCCAGTACTTGTCGATGCCACCACCATGCTTTGCAATTAAGATGTTGTAAGGCAACAAAATAGAAAGATTACCAAGGGAATCATAAAAAAATTTAATCATATCATCTGGACAGTTTCCTTTTTGGAAGAACACGTTTCATCCTTCATCCGAATAACTTCATCAGTCTTTATCAGCCTTCCAACAGGATCTGTTGTATTGAGTAGCATCTTGTTGACGTGTTTCAAACCAGTCTGCTGTTGAGTTCCCAGGCAGAAGGGTGAAACATTTTCTTCCTAAAAAGAAACTGTCCAGATGACATGATTTGACTTTTGTGATTTATTTACCTGGATGATTGAGTCTACTTACTGTTTTTGTTTTTAACCATTTTGGCCAGGGTGTCCTAGGGCTGGTTCGGTGAGTAGTAAGTGGCCATTTTGCCCATAACATTTGATTGTTATGCACTGATGATTGATTGTTTTAGAATGATGGTCCTCCATTTTGCATGTGTAAAGAATTATTTCTGGGAAGTCCACAGTAGACTGGTTTGAAATGTGTCAGCAAAACTTCCTGTAAGATGGCGCCCGTGTACATGGCTTGCAATCCACCTCTGCTGATGGTGTTCGGATTTTTTGTTTTGATCATTTTTCATCTGGGACATAAACGTGTTACTGGTGTATGATCGGCAACAGCTCCTGGATCTTCATTTTTCTGCCGCTGATGTTGCTTATTTGGATCATTATGAGCGTACCTCCCCTCTCACTTTCCCCACTGCTGGCAGACCTGCCTGTTTACCTCCGCTGCGTCTTTCACCTGCCTGCCCAGAGACATCGCTCCAGACGACGGGGGAAACGAGCTGGCCGGCTGGTGAAGCTCAAAGGCCTGCATGCTGCATCTTCCTCCCAGAGACATCGCTCCAGACGACGGGGGAAACGAGCTGGCCGGCTGGTGAAGCTCAAAGGCCTGCATGCTGCATCTTCCTCTCCAGCTGATGGTCATGGTGTCCATCGCCAGCTTCCCGCATGACCAAACCAGGTAAACAACGGGAGTTGTCGGCCAGTGCGGCTCCCTGCTCGACCCAGAGGAGCAATTACTGAAAATCTGTAGCCGCTGGTGCGCACTCACTCCACCGCTGCTGGGTCCACATCGGATAATATCAGGATGTGTGTGGTCAAAGTAAGATCTATCACCAACAAAACTTTCATCCTCAGTGATTAATTCCAAGAGCATGATTTGGACTTTTTCTTCATCACAGAATCTTGGATGTCGCCGGGTGAGTCCAGCACCTTGACAGAATTATTACCATTGGACTGTCTGTATTTTAATGACCCTGAGCCATCAGGTCATGATGGTGGTGGATTATTAACAATATTCAAATCAATTTTGACCACAAACAACTGCCCATCCCGGTTTCCTGCTCCAGCTTTGAGCTGACTACTCGGCCATTCGCCTGCAACTTTATGCAGTCGTCTACTGCCCACCTCAATCTAAGGATTTCATCAATGAATTTTCTGATTTCTTTGCTGAAATCACACCAAAATATGATCATGTAGTCATTATTGGTGATTTTATTTTGCATGTGTGCCGTCATGAGAAGCCCTTGGTTAAGGACTTTTTTGATTTATTGGACTAATTTAATCTAAGTCAGCATGTAAACGGTCCCACCCTAGAGCGCGTACATACACTGGACCTCGTTTTAACTCCTGATGTGATTGTTACTAATCTTGAAATCGGTGACAATGTGTTTTCAGACCACATGCCAGTCTGGTTTGAGTTCACTCTCTCCCATCTAACTCCTAAGCCGTGCATTCCTGCACATCGCAGCCGGGTCATTAACTATTTAACTGTTGTACGTTTCACTGATGTTTACAACTCTGAAATGATAATTCAGCCCCCGGTGTTTTCTCCACCACTGAGGAGCTGACATCCCAGTTCAAATTTGTCTGTTTAAAGGCTCTGGATCATGTTGCTCCTGTTAAAACTAGAAAATCAAAACTCAGAGCAGAACCTTAGCTGAATGACGTCACCAAGGCCATTAGGCAGCAGTGCAGGAGGGCGGAGGGCAAATGAAGAAATGACAGGCTGCAAGTCTCTTTTCAAATACTAAAAGAGAGTTGGTGCCGTTATCAGAAAGCAGTGAAAACTGCTAAATTTCAATACTTCTCTGATATCATTGCCTCAAACTCTCACAATCCACGAGTCCTGTTCTCCACCCTAAACTCTGTTGTCCACCTCACTTTACCATCACCGCTGGAAGCCTCGACTGAGCTGTGCGAGAACTTCCTACATTTATTTTTAGAAAAAAATTGTGACCACCCGAGCTCTCATTTCCCCTCCAACTCATGATCCATCCATCTCACCTCAATCTGTTGCTGTATTTGACCATTTTGAACCAATCTCTCTGTCTTCTCTAGAGCAGTTCATGTACAGCTTGAAACCATCTGGTTCCCCCTTTGATGTGGTCCCCCCCTCGGCTACTAAAGGAGGTTTTTCCTTCTCTAGGTCTCTCAATTCTTGCTATTGTGAATAGCAGTTTATCAATTGGCAAGGTACCAAAAACCGTTAAACATGCTGCTGTTCAACCTCTCCTGAAAAAAACAAACCTTGACCCCTCAGTCGTATCCAACTTCAGGCCTGTCTCCAGACTCCCATTTTTTTCTAAACTTCTGGAAAAAATAGTTGAGTCCCAGTTGAAGTGCTTTGTGGAGGATCACGCTATCCTTGAGTTATTCCAATCTGGCTTTAAACCTCTCCACTGCACTGAAACTGCCCTACTGAAGGTTTTTAATGACATCTTCTTATCCATAGACACTGGTGACTCTGTGCTGCTTGTCCTGATGGACCTTACATCTGCATTTGATACCATTGACCATGAGATCCTCATTGCTAGGTTGGAGCAGTGGGTGGGTATCACAGGGTCTGCTCTCAATTGGTTCAGATCCTACCTCGCTGAGAGATCCCTTTGTGTTTCCATCAAATATTTTAGTTCTGCAGTGGCAGCACTTAAATGGGGGATTTCGCAGTGTTCCATCCTGGGTCCTCTCCCATTCTCTTTATACCTGCTGCCACTTGGTGCTTTTTTCCAGAAACACAACATACCTTTTCACTTCTACGCCAATGACTGTCAAATTTACTTCCTCCTAAGACACAATGGTACATCCTCTATTCAACCTCTGCTCAACTGCCTGGCTGACATCAGAGACTGGATGGCTTTAAATTTCTTAAGTTTCAATAAAAAGAAGTCTGAAGCCATGTTGTTACAACACAATCACAAACAACTGCATTGACAACATGAAAACAAAAAGTCACAAATCTGGGAGTGATAATGGATCCCTCCATGAAACTCAACAGTCATGTAAGCATGATTGTTAAATCCTGGTTTTTCCAGCTTAG
>JBBPBX010049781.1:12488-25218 GCA_038048925.1 Garcialebias charrua | reverse complement strand
CAGTGAGGGGTGAGAAGTTCTTTTAAATAAGATGGTGCATTACCGTACAGGCACTGGAAGGTGAGCAGATAAATTTTGTATGTGATCCGGGCAGAAACAGGAAGCCAGTGTAGTGAACGCAGTACAGGAGTGATATTACAAACAAGATTCCAAAAAAGTTGGGACACTAAACAAATTGTGAATAAAAACTGAATGCAATGATGTGGAGATGGCAAATGTCAATATTTTATTCGTAATAGAACATAGATGACAGATCAAAAGTTTAATCTGAGTAAATGTAACATTTTAAAGGAAAAATATGTTGATTCAAAATTTCACAGTGTCAACAAATCCCAAAAAAGTTGGGACAAGTAGCAATAAGTGGCTGGAAAAAGGAAATTGAGCATATAACGAACAGCTGGAAGACCAATTAACACTAATTAGGTCAATTGACAACATGATTGGGTATAAAAAGAGCTTCTCAGAGTGTCAGTGTCTCTCAGAAGCCAAGATGGTAAGAGGATCACCAATTCCACCATTGTTGCACAGAAAGATAGTGCAGCAATACCAGAATGGTGTTACCCAGCGTAAAATAGCAAAGACTTTTAAGTTATCATCATCAACCGTGCATAACATCATCAAAAGATTCAGAGAATCTGGAACAATCGCTGTGCGTAAGGGTCAAGGCCGTAAAACTCTACTGGATGCTCGTGATCTCCGGGCCCTTAAACGTCACTGCACCTCAAACAGGAATGCCACTGTCAAGGAAATAACAGAATGGGCTCAGGAATACTTCCAGAAAGCATTGTCAGTGAACACAATCCACCGTGCCATCCGCTGCCAGCTGAAACTCTACAGTGCAAAGAGGAAGCCATTTCTAAGCAAGCTCCACAAGCTCAGACGTTTGCACTGGGCCAGGGGTCATTTAAAATGGAGTGTGACAAAATGGAAGACTGTTCTGTGTCAGATGAGTCACGATTTGAAGTTCTTTATGGAACACTGGGACGCCATGTCATCCGGACCAGAGAGGACAAGGATAGCCCAAGTTGTTATCAACGCTCCGTTCAGAAGTCAAGTTAAAGTCAAAGTCAACTTTATTGTCAGAACTGCAATATGTACAGGACATACACAGGATTGAAATTGTGTTTCTCTCAGTCCCTCGGTGCAACAGTAACCATTTAAACACTAAAACACTGAAACATTTAATAAACATAAGCATAAAATAGTAAAAGTGTAACACTGTCCTGAGTTTTTGCATAGTAGTATAAAAGTATGAAAATTTACACCAACACTAAAACACTAAACATTTAATGAACATAAGCATAAAATGAAATAATAAAAGTGTAATACTGTCCTGAGTTTTTGCATAGTAGTATAAAAAAGTATAAAAAGTATATCTATAAAATAAACTGAAGGTTCTAGCATTGACATTTGCAAAGAGTGGCAAAGCAGCATATGAGTTAATGTACACAGTATATGTATGAGGTAGTTGATGTTGGTATAGAGGCAAAGTGGCATATGCAGTAAGGCACATTGGGCATCCTTAAATAAGGCTAGTCAGAGAATACTGTATATGTATCAGCAGTAGTGTAGATATAAAAGTAGTGTAAATGTAAACAGTAAACAGTAGTAATAAATGTAAACAGTATTAATAAATGTAAACAGTGAATGTAAACAGTAGTATGTGAACAGTGAATGTAAACAGTAGTAATAATAATAATAATAATAACTTTTATTTATAACGCACTTTACATTAAACAAATCTCAAAGTGCTACAATGAACATTAAATAAAAGCAAGATTAAGTGTACAAGTGTAATACTGTTGCACAAGTGCACAAGACATTAACTCATATGCTGCTTTGCCACTCTTTGCAAATGTCAATGCTAGAACCTTCAGTTTATTTTATAGATATACTTTTTATACTTTTTTATACTACTATGCAAAAACTCAGGACAGTATTACACTTGTGCACTTGTGCACACTGTGCACAATATTACACTTGTGCTCATACAGTTTGCACTACTTCTCATACTTGCACTAATGTCTGTATTACATCACTGCCTATAATCATGATACTGTTTACATTCTCTGTTTACATTTATTAATACTGTTTACTTTTATTACTACTGCTTACATGTAATTACTACTGTTTACATTTATTTACACTACTCTAATATCTACACCACTGCTGGTACATATACAGTGTGCTCTGAACGGTCTTATTTAGGGATGCCCAATGTGCCTTACTGCATATGCCACTTTTTGCCTCTACAACAACATCAACTACTACCTCATACATATACTGTGTACATTGACTCATACGCTGCTTTGCCACTTTGCAAATGTCAATGCTAGAAACCTTTAGTTTATTTTAGTTATACTTTTTATACTCTTTTTTTTATACTAGTATGCAAAAACTCAGGACAATATTATGTTCATTAAATGTTTAATGTTTTAGTTTTAGAGTTGGTGTAAATTTTCATACTCTTATACCACTATGCAAAAAACTCAGGACAGTGTTAGTTTTACTATTTTATGCTTATGTCTATTATTATATGTTTCAGTGTTTCAATGTTTAGATGTTTACTGTTGCACCGAGGGACTGAGAGAAACGCAATTTCGGTCCTGTGTATGTCCTGTACAGTACATATTGCAGATCTGACAATAAAGTTGACTTTGACTTTGACTTTGATTAAAATCAACCATAAATGCAAGTGGAGGAACAATCAAGAGGACAGTGCCTCACAGATGATTGCATCAAAAAACAAATCACAAAATGCAGATAAAATACTCAAATAAAAACTGGGTGCAATAAAAACAAAAACAAAACAAAAACAAAAGCACAATAAATTAATTTAAAAAATGGATAAAAAGAAAGGTTTTAAGACCTTTTTTAAAACATGTCACGGTCTGTGGGGCCCTCAGATATGAGGGCAGGGCGTTCCACAGCCGAGGGGCAGCGCAGGAGAAAGCCCGGTCTCCCATTGTGCGAGACCGAGACCTGGGAGTGAGAAGAAGATGGGTGTTGGAAGAGCGGAGAGTGCGGGAAGGACAGTGAGGAGTGAGAAGTTCTTTTAAATAGGATGGTGCATTACCGTACAGGCACTGGAAGGTGAGCAGATAAATTTTGTACGTGATCCGGGCAGAAACAGGAAGCCAGTGTAGTGAACGCAGTACAGGAGTGATGTGTTCATACTTACGCACTCTCATCAGGACCCTGGCAGCGCTGTTCTGGACATACTGTAGTTTTTGTATGTTCTTGCCAGGAATCCCGAAGAGAAGTGCATTGCAGTAATCCAGTCTGGAGGAGACAAAGGCATGGACGAGCTTTTCTGCATCAGTGAGGGACAGTGTAGACCGAAGCTTTGCAATATTTCGAAGATGAAAAAAAGAAGTTTTACAGATATGCTTTATATGGCTTTCAAAGGTGAGTTGTGGATCAAAAATAACACCAAGATTGGTGACTGTATTGGAAAGAGAGATGTTCTGGCCAGAAAAAGTGATACTGAGGATTTTTTGTTGTTGAATTTGATGTGATCAAAAAAGGCGTTCAATCCAAGATCAACTGCACTTTATTTGTAACAGAAGACGTTTCGCTTCTCATCCGAGAAGCTTTTTCAATTCAATGAACCAGACTGTGTGCGCGTGGATTTATAACAGGAGTCACGCACCAACATATGTTGGTTGCAAGCTGAGGTAACACATACATGTAAATTGACAGATCACACCTTAACAGTAGGGGGTTCCCTTGAAGTCTCTGACAGAAGACACACAACTGTATGTAAATTGACAAAAACACCTCACAGCCCAACAACAGAGGTTTCTCAAAGAAACTTTGCTAGTCTAATTCACAGACAAGACACCTCTGTTCCCATTCGGTGTAAAACGCTTGGGAATCAGCCCCAACACTGAGTTATAAGTCTTGGAAAGTTGAAATCTCAGACCTCCTCCTCTGTTAAGAGAAGGTTTTTCTCTCTTAACATAAACAGCTTCCTTCACACCCCTCTCAAACCATCTGTGCTCTCTGTCCAAGATTTGCACATTTTGGTCATCAAAAGAGTGACCCTTGTACGTGAGGTGGAGGTGAACAGCTGAGTTTTGTCCAGAGGAGGTTGATCTCCTGTGCTGGGACATTCTTCTGTGGATGGGCTGCTTAGTTTCTCCAATGTAACGGTCTGGGCAGTCCTCGCTGCACTGGACTGCATAAACTACACCACTCTGTTTGTGTGTGGGGGTTTTGTCCTTCGGATGCACCAGCCTCTGTCTGAGAGTTCTGCTGGGTTTGAAATGCACTGGGATGTTGTGTTTGTTGAAAATCCTTCTGAAATTCTCTGAGACTCCAGCAACATAAGGAATGACAAAGTTTTTTCGTCTGTTAGCATTTTTCTGTTGGTCCAGTTGGGATATCCACATGTTTGCAACAATTTGTTGATGTGTTTCTGTTGTTTGTGTGTTTCAACACACAAAATGTGTTTCAACAAATCGTTGCAAACATGTGGATATCCCAACTGGGCTTTTGTCAAGTCAGCAAGGAAATCTGCTAAACACAATAATGAACAGAAAAAGGAGAACAGACGAAAAAACATTGTCATTCCTTATGTTGCTGGAGTCTCAGAGAATTTCAGAAGGATTTTCAACAAACACAACATCCCAGTACATTTCAAACCCAGCAGAACTCTCAGACAGAGATTGGTGCATCCGAAGGACAGAACCCCCACACACAAACAGAGTGGTGTGGTTTATGCAGTCCAGTGCAGCGAGGACTGCCCAGACCGTTACATTGGAGAAACTAAGCAGCCCATCCACAGAAGACTGTCCCAATACAGGAGATCAACCTCCTTTGGACAAAACTCAGCAGTTCACCTCCACCTCACGGACAAGGGTCACTCTTTTGATGACCAAAATGTGCAAATCTTGGACAGAGAGCACAGATGGTTTGAGAGGGGTGTGAAGGAAGCTGTTTATGTTAAGAGAGAAAAACCTTTTCTTAACAGAGGAGGAGGTCTGAGATTTCAACTTTCCAAGACTTATAACTCAGTGTTGGGGCTGATTCCCAAGCGTTTTACACCGAATGGGAACAGAGGTGTCTTGTCTGTGAATTAGACTAGCAAAGTTTCTTTGAGAAACCTCTGTTGTTGGGCTGTGAGGTGTTTTTGTCAATTTACATACAGTTGTGTGTCTTATGTCAGAGACTTCAAGAGAACCCCCTACTGTTAAGGTGTGATCTGTCAATTTACATGTATGTGTTACCTCAGCTTGCAATCAACATATGTTGGTGCGTGACTCCCGTTATAAATCCACGCGCACACAGTCTGGTTCATTGAACTGATAAAGCTTCTCGGATGAGAAGTGAAACGTCTTCTGTTACAAATAAAGTCCAGTTGATCTTGGATTGAACGCCTTTTTTGATTTATCATGTCCTGGACGACTGAGAATCTTCACCAGCACAATTTGATGTGATGTACCAATTTGAATTGCTTCCGTTTTTGAACTGTTAAGGTGAAGGAAATGTTGCTGCATCCATGCCTTTATCTCCTCCAGACACGCTGTGAGTGTGGAAAGAGAAGAAAGTGGAGAAAATGGAGAAGCTGAAGAAGATGATGTAGATGGGGTCTCAGACACATTGCTACCCAGTTTAAGATACAGCTGAGTATCATCAGCATAGCAATGGAATGAGACCCCATAGCTGCTGATAATACACCCAAGTGGTACCATGTATAGGTTAAAAAGGAGGGGTCCCAGAACTGATCCCTGGGGCACACCACAAGAAACAGGATGGCTCAATGACTTGGCACGCCCGATGGAGACAGACTCTGTTCTGTCTGTCAGGTATGATCGGAACCACTCCAGGGCAGTGCCAGTAAGTCCTGCAAACTGCTGTAAGCGTTGGAGCAGAATGTAATGATCAACCGTATCAAAGGCTGCCGAAAGATCAAGGAGAATAAGGAGAGAGGAGGAACCACGGTCTGCAGTGACCAACAGGTCATTTGTGACCCGGACAAGAGCTGTTTCAGTGCTATGTGCTGTTCGAAAACCTGATTGAAATTTATCCAGTATATTATTGTCATGTAGATGTTCTTGTAGATAAACCGAGACTAATTTCTCCAAAACTTTAGCGAGGAAGGGAAGGTTGGAAATGGGTCTGTAATTTGCCAGGTCATGAGGATCGAGGGTAGGTTTTTTAAGAAGAGGTTTAATTATAGATGACTTCAAGACAGGGGAAATATGACCAGATTGGAGAGATTGATTAACTATGGTGGTTATAAGAGGACTGAGAGAGGAAATGTTAGCCTTGACTAAGGCTGTTGGGAAGGGGTCAAGAGCACATGTGCAGTGTTTCATGGCCCTGACAGTGGCTTCAACTTCCTTCACACAGACCTCTGGAAAAAAGCTGAAGGGGGGAGGGTTCCCAAGCTGTACAGTTGCAGCTGGAGAAAGGGTAGGGGGTGAAGAGGTGATGGCTGATCTGATTTTTTGGATCTTGTTTTGGAAAAAGGAGAAACATTTATTACAAAGATCATTAGTGGAGTCAGTGAGTGATGTTGTTTGTGGCTGAAGGAGGTGAGTGATGGTTGAAAAAAGTATTTTGGAGTTACCAGGGTTATCAGAAATTATAGATGAGTAAAATAAAGTTTGAGAGTTTTTGAGGGACCTAGCATACATCTTACGATGCTCTATATAAGCTAGCTTGTGAGCTAGCAGACCAGAAGCCAAGAAGCGTCTCTCAAGCACTCGACCAGCTGTCTTCATTTTCCTCAGCTCTGGGGTAAACCAGGGAGCTGAGCGTGAAAAAGCAACTGTCCTCTCTCTGACAGGAGCATGTTGGTCTAAGATGCTGGAGAGGCTGATGTTGTAGAAGTCCACTGCATTGAGGGAAGCTGGAATGGAGACAGGAACGAGGACTTTAAGATCAGCTGCTAGAAGTTCAGGGTTGATGTTTTTCAAAAGAAATCTGTCGCTTTGGTTTGATGGTACTGTTCAGGAAAGGAAGCTCCATATAGATGACTTTGTGATCGGATACACCCATGTCATATGCAGAGAGATGATGCACAGTTAGAGAGTTTGTAATGACTAAGTCCAGGGTGTGGCCACAAGAATGTGTTGGAAGCTTGACATGTTGTTCCAAGTCCATACAGTCCAAAAGTTGAAGGAATTCAGCAGCTAGATGATTAGTAGGTGTATCAACATGAATGTTGAGATCCCGGAGTATGAGTAAGTTAGTGGTTGTGGAACAGAACATTGACAGAGTCTCTGATATATGACTATAGGCAGTGATGTAATACAAACATTAGTGCAAATATGAGAAGTAGTGCAAACTGAATGAGCACATGACCGAGAGTTTAGTGAATAACCCGTTTGATGACACAGAGTCCAGTGTTAAAATCTTTGTGTTGTGTGGTAATGTGTGAGAAAGTTTTTTGTGTTAAGGCAGTTCAAATGGGAGGGGAGGCAGAGCAGGCAGAGTGTTTAGCATTCTGACTGCCTGATGAACAGAGCTGTCTCTCAGTCTGCTGGTTCGAGCCTGGAGACTCCTCAGTCTCCTCCCTGATGGCAGCAGTCTGAAGCAGCTGTGTAGTGGGTGTGTGGGATCACCTGCCATGCAGTGGGCTTTCCGAGTGAGGCGTTTGCTGTGTAAGTCCTGCAGTGAGGGCAAGGAGGTGCCGACGATCTTCTCAGCTGCTCTCACGATGCGCTGGAGGCTCTTGCGGCAGGATGCAGTGCATGCACCAAACCACACAGTGATGCAGCTTGTCAGGACACTTTCTATGGCACCCCTGTAGAAGGTGCACATGATGGGGGTTGAAGCTCCAGCCCTTTTCAGCTTGCGGAGAAAGTAGAGGCGCTGGTGAGCCTTCTTGGCCAGTGATGCAGTGTTCCTGCTCCAGGACAGGTCCTTTGAGACGTGCACTCCCAGGAACTTGGTGCTGTCCACTCTCTCCACTGTGGTGCTGTTGATGGTCAGAGGGGCATGTTGGGCATCCCTCTTCCTGAAGTCCACAACAATCTCCTTTGTCTTCTCCACGTTGAGAGTGAGATTGTTGTGTCCGCACCACAAGGCCAGGCGGCTCACCTCGTTCCTGTAGTCCGTCTCATCGTTGTTGCTGATGAGACCTACCACTGTTGTGTCGTCCGCAAACTTGATGAAGTGGTTGGAGCTGTATGATGGTGTGCAGTCGTGTGTTAGCAGGGTGAATAGAAGGGGGCTCAGCACACATCCTTGTGGGGCCCCTGTGTTCAATGTGATGGTGCTAGATGTGTTACTCCCGACTCGTACTGTCTGTGGTCTCCCGGTCAGGAAGTCTAGCAGCCAACCGTTGAGAAGCCTGCATCACTGATGGTATGGGGTTGCATGAGCGCTTGTGGCATGGGCAGCTTGCATGTCTGGAAAGGCACCATTAATGCAGAGAACTATGTTCAGGTTCTAGAACAACATATGCTCCATCTAGACGTCATCTCTTTCAGGGAAGACCCTGCATTTTTCAACAAGATAATGCCAGACCACATTCTGCAGCAATCACAACATCATGGCTACGTAGGAGAAGGATCCGGGTACTGAAATGTCCAGCCTGCAGTCCAGATCTTTCACCTATAGAGAACATTTGGTGCATCATAAAGAGGAAGGTGTGACAAAGAAGGCCCAAGACGACTGAACAGTTAAGCCCGGTGCAGAGCTCCGCACTGGACCGAGTCCCGCGCCACGCGCGCGCGCTGCGCGTGGGGGGTTCACAGCAGAGCACAGCGTGAGCAGCGTGTGTGCTCCAACAGAGCTCTGCTTTCTTCTTCGTTCTCTGTGAGCGGAGGGGGTCAGTTCAGTCCCCCTCCGCGTGCAGCTGATTGGTCAGACACCGCGCTTCGCGTAGGCGCTCGTAAAATTGGAGCTTGGCGCGCTCGCGTGAACGTTCAAAGGGCTTGTGCAGCGGCGACCTCACGGCGCTCATACAGCGGGGCGCCGCGCTCGCTCAAGCGCGGAGCTATGCGCCGGCCTTTAGAGGCATACCTGCAAACTCAGAAGGGATGAAAAAGGTGACAAACCTAGCGCTAACATGTATAAATTAAGCATTCTGGTACACTCCATAAAGAAAATTAGAGGAAAAGACAACATGCTTCAGGTATAAAACACATTTGCTAACAAATCCTAATTTAATTAGGACACACATGTTAAAGATGGCGTCAACAAAAGACAAAAACAACAACAACAACAACAGCAGCAGCAGCAGCAGCAAGCCGAATACAGCAATAGATTAAGCTAACAGCAAAAACTAATTCCTTAAATGTTCTGGCCTGGAAAAACCTTTCAAGGGCCTGTTCCCGCCGCTTGTCCATGTGCCTCTTGTGCTTATTGGTATCAGAAGCATTTGTAATGTGGAGGGGAGTGGTGGCGCAGAGGTTAGAGAAGATGGGCCTATGATTGGAAAGTTGCAGGTTCAACTCCCAGTACTGTCAACATCAAAATGTGGGTGAAAAGGGTGAAGCACCCACACCTGCCTTCACCCTCATTTGCCCCACTCTGGGCCCCTGAGCAAGGCACTTAACCCCCACCTAGTGCTTTAACAAAGTACCCGAGTAATCGACAGATCGAGTCCTAGGACTTCTATCAAGGCTTTTTTGTCCACCTTGAGTACCCGTAGTGACGTCATCACGTCGCAGTGACGTCAGTACATCATATCACGTGATAAGCACCGAGCGCAAGCTAGTAATAGATGTTACAAAATGGATTCCTCTGTGCGTACGGATGGTGTGATGGAGCAGGCCCAGTATTGTCAAAAAGGTAAAAAATAAATTGGTAGTGTGGAAATATTTCACGAAAGATCTGCAAAGCTGTGCTGATGTACTACAACAGTATGACCTCGATGCATAACCATTTGAAGAAGCATCCGCTAATGCTAACTCAGGCACAACAACCCGCAAGCTCCACTCAACGGTCAGTTGCCTCTTTTATGAAACATCCAGCTGTATCCGGACAACGGCGGCAGCAAATCAACAATTTACTGGCGAAATTCGTAGTTAAAGACATGAGACTGTTAGCTGCTGTCCATGGAGAAGGTTTCAGAGAGTTGCTACAGTTTTTTGAACCTGGCTACGATGTTCCGTCTTATAACACTCCGTGGAGCACCATTAAGCTCCAGTACAACAACTTTATGAAAAGATCGCTGACGAAATGAAAGACCAGAGTGTGTCCCTAACAACAGATCTGTGGACGTCCTCCACTATGGATCCATATATTACAGCAACCGCTCATTACATCACTGAGTCATGGGAGCTGAAGGCCCGGGTGCTGTGTACATCTGCTGTGGAAGAAAGACACACTGCTGCCAACATCGCTGATCGTCTGTCTAACACAGGAATGGGGAATAAATGTGTTTTGCACAGTCCACGACAATGCCAGCAGTATGAATCTAGCCATGGAGCTGTGTGAAAAGTTTCCTAACGATCTGGGTTGCACTGCGCACACTCTGCAGCTGGCAATAAAAACTGGGTTAACCCTTCCTGATGTTGTGAAAGCTGTAGATGCAGCAAGGAGAGTTGTCAGCCACTTTCGACATTCATCAGTTGCAACTTGTGCTCTGAAGAAACGACAGGAACAACTGGGAACTAAAACCAACAAACTCCATGTTACAGGTCCCGAGTGTCAGGACTGCTGCAACAGTGATGACACACCATCTGAAGAATAATAAAATTAGGAGTCAAAGATGACGACCATTGTTTTGCCGTTTAGCTCCAGAAAGCATGTGAAGTCCGTCCCCAAAACCAACCTGGAAGCAACGCACCCCCCCAAAACAAAGGTTCCGCTTCGTCATCACCGCTCCTCAGAAAAACACTATAAAAATGCAGGCATATTAACTTGCCGAACCGCAAACAAAATATAACATATATTTGAAAATAGGATCCGTTGCACATGGAAATACTTTACATTCATAAGAAAACCAAATATTGTGGTGACATTTTCAGGTGCACCACACGCTCCCCAACTTAAAAGGTGGCTCCCGACACTTTAACGCCAGTGATAACATTTCACAAAATATTAACAACTTGGTTCTTGTCACAGGAACCTCACTCAAAAGAACCTTTCCCTTCAGTGTACACATCTCAGTATACCAAATTATAAGGCACTGCAAAAGGCATTGTCGTTGCATAAGGCACAGTCTGTTGAGTATAAAATTGCTCTTGTACAGGTTGCATTACCCATAATGGTGAAGCTTGTAACCCACACAGTCCAACATGACCTATGACCCCTTGTGGCTGATAGGAGGGCTGACCCATAGTGTTGTAGGTGAATGTCTGAGGTGGTCTCCTTGCTCGCGTAGACCTCCTGAGAAATTCCTCCTGAGTTGGTACTTGCTCCTCTTGCTCAATTTCAGGTTCAACCTGTTCAGTGTCTCTTCCCAGTTCTTGTTCTCTTTGTGCATCGTCCGTTTCACCGTTTTGGACCAGTTCATTTTCAGCTGGATGCTGAAAATGTTCATCTACAGTGCTCAGTTGAGAGTCCCTCTGTTGGTCCACGGGTGTGAAAACTTGGCTCGACACTGGATGAGTTTGGGTGGCTGGTTCCTGTAATCTTGTTGACGCAGGTACTCTGAGCCAATAACGCATCCTGGAGTCACTCTCAGAATCTGATGAGTCGCTGTCTCGATTACTTTGGCTTGGAGTGACCCGGTGGCCTCTGACTCTGCTCTTGGTGGGTGCTTTATCTTTTCTGTGATCAACAGTTAAAGGTAAGTCATTCACCAGGTGCAGCAGATTTCTGTGGAGGACCCTGGTATTCTGGGCATTGTTCTCAGGACATACTTTGTAGATGGGGCTGTCATTGATCTGCTCTTTGACAATGTACACAGTCTGCTCCCAATATGACCTGAGCTTTCCAGGTCCGCCCTTTTCTCTCAGGTTGCGAACTAACACTCGATCACCAGGCTCCAAGACAACTCCTCTCACATGTTGGTCATAGTGTTTCTTTCCACGAGCGCTCGATTGCTGGCTGTTGTTGTTAGCAATACGATAAGCCTCTTTCATCCTCCTTGCCCACTCTTGAACATATCCATATGGTGTTTCACTGTCCTCCTCTGTGTTGAGTCCAAACATGAGGTCCACGGGCAAGCGGGGATGCTGTCCAAACATTAAGAAATGTGGGGCAAACCCTGTGGCCTCATGTTTTGTGCAATTATATGCATGGACAACTTGGGGCAGAAAGTCTTTCCAGTTATCCTTTTCTGCCTCCTCAAGAGTTCTCAGCATTTGTAGTAGGGTGCGATTAAATCTCTCTGCAGGATTTCCCTGTGGGTGGTATGGTGTTGTACGTGAGTGACTGACACCTGACAGCTGCTGTAGTCCCCTAAACAGTGAGTTTTCAAATTCACGGCCCTGGTCGTGATGTAGTCTAGCAGGGTACCCAAAACGAGGAATAAAATCGTTGTATAGTTTCTCCGCAGCAGTTTTGGCTGACTTGTTTCTGGTCGGCCACGCCTGAGCGAACCGTGTAAAGTGGTCAACTGCAACAAGGATGTATTCGTAACCACCTCTGCTCTTTTCTAGATGCATAAAGTCAATGGATACTAGCTCCATGGGTGCACTGGAACTGATGCTCCCCATGGGTGCCCTGACGTGTGTGGTGGGTTTCTTTTGTTTTATACAGGGACATTGTCTCGTCACATAAGCTTCAATGTCCTTCTTCATAAAGGGCCAGTAGAAGCGATCTCGGGCCAGGTTGATAACTCTTTCAGCACCGAGGTGACCCATGTCCTTATGAAGGAGTT
>JBBPBX010049781.1:0-10395 GCA_038048925.1 Garcialebias charrua | reverse complement strand
GGTCGGTACTTGATGTTAAACCGGAAATCTGCAAGCTCTCCTACCCACCTATGTCCTGTCGCATTTAACTTTGCAGTGCTCATTACATATGTCAAGGGATTATTGTCGGTATACACTGTGAACTCTGGGGCATAAAATAAATAATCCCTGAACTTCTCACAAATGGCCCATTTAAGAGCTAGGAACTCTAGCTTACCGGAATGTAAACAATAGTTTTTTTCAGCTGGGGTCAGAGTTCTTGAGCCATACGCTATGATTTTTAATTTTCCCCCCTGCCTCTGATACAACACAGCCCCGAGCCCTTTCTCACATGCGTCAGTATGTAAAACAAAGGGCAGTTCGAAGTCGGGGTAGGCAAGCACAGGTGGGTCGGACAGAGTGTCAATGAGCTGCCTCAGGATGTGGTCGTGCTCACCTGTCCAGCTGATAGGAGCCCTTGAGGGCAGCTGAGCACTTCGGGTTTTCTTGGGCTTGGTCTGAGTGTTTTCAGGACTCCCTTTGACTTGTAGGAGGCTGTACAAAGGTTTAGCAATCCTGGAAAAATCTTGAATGTAGGCCCGATAATAACTTAAAAACCCAAGCAGTTTTCTTAACTCACCCACGTTCGTTGGCGTCTTCTGACTGAGTGACTTGACAGCTTCATAGTCCTTTGGATCGATTCGGACCCCCTTTTCTGAAACCAGCCTACCCACATATCTGACCTCTGCTTTGAACAGTTCACATTTGGTTGGGCGAAGCTTAACCCCATGTTGCTGAAGGGCTCTGAGGACCTTGCGCAGCGCCTCAACATGTTCAGTGAACCCCTTTGAATAGCAAAGGATGTCATCCAGATATGGAATGCAACAATCATCACGCAGGGTGTCTAGCATTTCTTCCATACTGCGTTGAAAAGCGGCGGGGGCATTACTGAGACCAAAAGGAATCCTTACCCACTCATATAGCCCCCAGGGTGAGACGAAGGCAGTCATATGGCGTGAACCCTCAGCCATATACCCCTGGTGGTAAGCTTTACCTTGGTCCAGAATGCTGAACCAGCTGTGGCCGCCCAGCGTGTCCAGGAGGTCCCGGATGCGCGGAAGCGGGTGGCGGTCAGGCACGGTCTTCTGATTCAACTGTCTGTAGTCAATGCAAAGTCTTAGCGTGCCATCCCGTTTCCTCACACACACTACAGGCGCAGCAAAGGGTGATTTCGACTTGACTATCCAGCCTTTGGCCAGTAAGTCCTGGATGTATTCTTTCACCTCTTTGTATAATGGCTTGGGGATGGACGTGTATGTGCGTTGGACTGGGATGTCGTCTGTCAGGTTAATGGTCATGTTCAAACTCGGAATATTTCCAATGTCTCCATCATCTCGGGCAAAAGCATTTGATTCCTCAAATAACATTTGCTCTACTTCCTTTTGTTGTTCTGGTGTTAGGTGACTAATATCCACTGGAGGGTGCCAGTGGGCAGTATTAGATGGCTCTTGGTCTTGACTAGACTTGCTCACAGAGCCAACAATACAGGTGGAGACTGGTGCTGTTTCACAAGGGGTCTTGGGTTGGTCAGTCTCAACTATTTTTGCAATAGGTTCAATAGAACCCAAAACTGTTGAACTAGGTAGTGTCACACTCCGGCTGGAATAATTTGACACCTGTACTTTAATATACGGCCTCTCTGTCTTTTCTATCTGTAAGAGTCCCGCTCCAACACTAAGCTGTTCAAGGTGGACATTATCTAGTACTGGTTCAAACAACACAAGTGACTCTGTTGAGCTAATACTGTCTGGGACTCTACACTTAATGTAAGCCACCTGATTAGGATAGACTATTCCCCCTTTGAAACCTACTTTTACAGTAGCTGGCTCATGTATAGGATGTTCTTTAGCCTGGATGAAACTTACTAGGGTGCTTACAGTAGAAATGTCAGTCCCCATGGCTCTACCAATAAGCTCAATAAGTTTGTAGTTCCCCCCATTGTCTTTAATGAACTCGTGGATTACATTAAAGCCTACTATGGGTCTCTCGATATTAAGGCGGCTCACAAGGAAGGGTACACGTATCGATAGGCCTGGGTCATTGTTGCCTTCAAGGTTGACTACAACTTCCACCCATCCATCATAAGGTACTGAGTCCCCCGTGACTGCCTTCACATTAAGTTCATCATCCATCAGTTCACTTAAGGATCTAATCTGTTGTCCGGGTAAGTATCTATTTAGCCATGCCTGATCTATAAGACTTACCCCCGCCCCTGTGTCTAATACCACCGTTACCAGGTAACCTGCCATCATACATTTCAGAAGGGACTGGCGACCTACTAGGGGAGCTACTAGACCACGTGGTGTTTCTTTGTTAGTTCCTTGCGAACATGCACCTAACGTCTCTCTGTCAGTAGTGGTTTTGGACCTTTTCTTTGGGTGGGACTGCTGAGGTTTGCCGATCAGAGGTGGTCCCCCTGCTCTGATCGTCTCCCGTTTCCCGACGGCTTAGTTTTCTTCAGGCACCCTACAGCACGATGCCCTTCTTCTCCGCAGACAAAGCAGTGGTTACAGTTCGGGTTGACTTGAGAAGCGCAGTTCTGACAGCTCTTTCTTTCTCTTTGAGATCTTCTCTCTGGTTGGGGTCTTGAGCTCCTCTGCTCTGGTGCTGGAACATGAACTGTCCTTGCTTTCAGGTTTTCCATAGCTTGTGTCAGTGCTTCCACCTGGGCGCTGAGTCTTTGAAGTGTGAAGTCATTATTAATCTGATTTACTTTCACGTCGTCCTTTGTTTGCTCTTTCAACTCACTGTTTGTTGTGTGTGCATGACTCACTTTGATGGTAGAACTACGGCCAAGTCGACGCTTCCGCTCGCTTTCCTCCGCCGTGGTCTTTATTACTTGGCGAAGCAGTGCCTCATCACTGACAGTGGGGTCACCCAGGAGGGTCTTGAGGTCTCTGCGAACACTGTCGTACTTCTCCCCTATGCCCTGGCAAATAGTGTTGAGAAAGACACACTGAATTGTGGATATATCGTACTTAACGACTGAGTCTGGTTGTCTGAGTGAGAACCGGATCTTTTGTTTCAGTCCAATCATTCTATATAAAAACTGCTGAGGCGTCTCATTTTCAAACTGCTTAGCACACATTAAATCTTGAAAGAGCTCTGTGCTGCTTTTCTCACCTAAATTTAAGCTCAGAAACTGTGAGATCGTCTTTTATTGTTAACATATCTCTGAAGTTACCTGGTTTAATAAGACGTAGCACTCCTCTAATCACCTCATTTGGAGTGTGATTCTCCCTGAGACCCTCATCTATCTGTTTGCAGATACTGTTGTACCCAATTTCTGATGTCGTGTCACTAATCATCCCACCATGCACTTTGAATTCTCTACGGGACAGCAGTGGTAAATCTTTCATGGCTATCATACTCTCACCAGTGTAACTTGGAACGTTCTCTGAATGAGGGACAGACCACTGGGGTGGGCACAGAGGTTGATGGGGTTGGAGGGTCGGGACAAGTGGGTCCCCTGTAGCTGGTGGAACTGATGCCCAGGTTACCTGCTGGTTGCGAGATTGGCTGGTGTGAGGTGGTGTTGGACTCAGTCCCTGTGGGTCTGCGCCGCCATCGCCGCCTTGTGGCTGAACACGGGGAATGGCCTGCTCACTTGTACTTGCTTCAGCTTCAAAAGACACTGTAGTTTGTCCACGATTCACCATAGTCTCATCTATGATACATTCTAGTCCTTTTAATAATGGCAAACCCTGGTCCTCCTGACCCAGGATTGTTGAACATGACAGGTAGGTAGTCAAATATTCAACACAACTTTCTTCATCGTCTTGAATCAACTTACTAGAGTCCAGTCCTTCAACGTCTCCAAGAGAAGTTGCGATGAGGTGGGCTTCACTACCTGTTAGCTGGTGTAACTTCTTCTTGATGCTCCAAAGAAGTTGTTTTCTCTCACCGGAAGACATCTTGCTGGTCTCGGCCGCTTGAGTCCACAGTGCTGCACTCTGTAGGCGGGTACACCCTTTTCACTGGTTACCGGCCTCACCTCTGCACACTGGGTCACTCCTGGCACTGAGAACGTGTAGCACGAGAGGTCCTGGTGGTCGGTATCATTGGATCAGCTGTAGCCCATGGATGTGTGGCGTGCTGATCCCGGACGAGCCCCCACAATCTGTTACAGGTCCCGAGTGTCAGGACTGCTGCAACAGTGATGACACACCATCTGAAGAATAATAAAATTAGGAGTCAAAGATGACGACCATTGTTTTGCCGTTTAGCTCCAGAAAGCATGTGAAGTCCGTCCCCAAAACCAACCTGGAAGCAACGCACCCCCCCAAAACAAAGGTTCCGCTTCGTCATCACCGCTCCTCAGAAAAACACTATAAAAATGCAGGCATATTAACTTGCCGAACCGCAAACAAAATATAACATATATTTGAAAATAGGATCCGTTGCACATGGAAATACTTTACATTCATAAGAAAACCAAATATTGTGGTGACATTTTCAGGTGCACCACATCCAGATTGATTGTCCAGTTCGTTGGAACTCCACAGTCATCATGCTTCAGCGGCTGTTTGAGCAGAGGGTTGCGGTGCAGTCTGTACTTGCTGATGAAAACGTCACAAAGCCAAATGTCCAGAAGTCACTTGCTATGAGCGCATCACAGTGGGAGGTAATTGAACAGCTGATTCCTGTACTTCAACCCCAAATTTTCAAGAGAGACCTGTGTAGGAAGCACACGGTGGGGCCCCCACCGTGTGCTTCCTACACAGGTCTCTCTTGAAAATGAGTTCTCATGACTCAATGAGACTACCTGTATAAATAAAGGGTAAATGGAAAAAAAGAAAAAATTTATTTTACTTTCCAGAAAACTTGTGTTACCTGGGCTCTTTCTCCTTAACACCATCTTTCTCCTTCAAGGTGTTCCCCATAACATCATCAGCTGGACTTTTCAAATTGCATAACATCCTTTTTATAACTCCTAAACAACTAACTCATAAATTTTTTTTATTTACAACGTAAGGAGAAAATAGAAGACTTTGGAGGAACAAATACTGTTTAAACATGTCTGAAGAAAATTTCAGTTTTACTGGCTGATTTGTTTTATTACTACAAACAAAAAAGCAAAGTATGAAAGTATTTTTATACTTTTTCATAAAAAAGTGAACAACATAATTATAAGTATGATGTGACATCTAACATAACTACATTTTTTGTTATTTTGAACTTCAAGCCGTGTTTAATCATGGGAAATCCGATTACACACGAACGCACCATCTGTGGCGTAGTGTGCAGAGTGTGAGGCAGAGGGCTCTGGTCTCTTTAATAGCGGACAATTTAAAACCCGACGAATTTATCAATCTATGTGAAGATTTGAGCTATTTGTCTTCATTTTGGGAAGCAGAAAATAGTTTGGGTGATGGAACAAGAAACAACAGGATCTAATTTAGGTCTGATGCTGTATCAGACTTACCTTCATGTGGAGCTGCTCACACCCGCGCACTGTGACAAGCCCAGAGCTCTGCCTCTCACTCTGCACACTACGTCACAGATGGTGCGTTCGTGTGTAATCGGATTTCCCATGATTAGGCTTGAAGTTCAAAATCACTTTTAAAGCAAAATTAAAGTGATTTCTCATTTTGTTTGCAAAAACGAACATATTTAAATGATAAAAGATATATATTTTGAGCAATTTTATGAAAATTAAAAAATCATGTCAGTGGGGCTTTAAGGTGTTATGTTAAGCTGCAAACGGTTCCTTGTTTATGTTTATGTTTATTAAATTTGTTCATTTTTTTACAAAAGTAACAATACAAGACAATCTCATAAATGATAGTGTACAAAATGTAAAAAAATGAAAGGTAGCAGAAAGAAGAATAAATCTTATTATATCTGCCCCTTACTTCCAACAATCAGATTAAACAACGATAATCAACCATGTAAACAAAAATAATCTTCAACCAACTTTTTTCAACAATCAAATTAAACAATAATAATCTTCAACCAACAGTACAAAATGACTAACTTTTTCTAGTTTTCTAACTAATACAATACACATTACGCTATTTCATATATATTTTTTAACACATTTGTTTTGATCATTTTTTTAAATGTAAACATTGACTTGGCATTTTTAACTACATTCTCCAAGCCATTCCATAATCTAATTCCCTGGATTGAGGTAGAACGTCCCTTCAAACTGGTTCTGAATTGTGGTTTTACAAACAACTCTGTCCCCTTAAGATTATAACAACTTTGTCTTTTAACAAAGTGCATTTGGATATTTAAAGGTAATGCATTATTTTGAGCTCTATACATAACTGATAAAATATTATAGTCTACCAAATCATGGAACTTCAATAACTTAGTTGATAAAATAATGTACTTGATGGATGACGGTAATGTTTTCTAGTGATAATTCTTACAGCTCTTTTCTGTAATACAAAAATAGGTTTTGTGATTGTTTTACACGCATTCCCCCAAACATCAATACAATAGATTAAGTGTGGAACAATGATTGTGTTATACAACAAATACAGAGCTTTATCATTCAATAGGTCTCTGACTTTGTACAGTACTGCAATCGATTTAGCTATTTTTATTCTTACAGAATTTATGTGTTGTTTCCATGTCAGTTTGTCATCAATGATAACACCCAAAAACTTCACCTCACTCACTCTACAAATCTCAACATCCTCAATTTTGAGTGGAACATCAACAGTTTTCTTTTTATTACCGAATATCATGTAATTAGTTTTTTCTAGATTTAATGATAATTTATTTATTTTAAACCAAGTTTGTATCTTGACAAATTCTGTCTTTATCAATTCCAACATTTGTTCTATATCTTCACCTAAACAGAAAAAAGTGGTATCATCAGCAAAAAGTACACATTTAAGGAGTCCTGACACATTTACCAAGTCATTCACATATAAAATAAAAAGCTTTGGTCCAAGTACAGAGCCTTGGGGAACTCCACATGTGATATTACAGAGGTCAGATCTTACATCATTTATTTGTACAAATTGTTTCCTATCTTTTAAGTAGCTAGATACCCACTGTAATGCTGGTCCTCTAATACCATATTTGTTCAGTTTTTCAAGGAGAATGGTGTGATCAATAGTATCGAATGCTTTTTTTAAATCAACAAAAATACTGATACAATATTGTTTTTGATCGACAGCAGTAGTTATTTGTTCCATTAATTCCATGAGAGCCATTGATGTAGAGTTTTTTGATCTAAACCCATACTGACTGTTGCTTAGAATATTTTGTTTATCTATAAATTGGTCTAGTCTGTTCACAAATAGTTTTTCAAGAATTTTTGAAAACTGTGGTAACAAGGATATAGGTCTATAATTGTTGAATACACATTTATCACCATTTTTAAAAAGAGGAACGACCTTAGCTACTTTCATATTATCTGGAAATATTCCTGTTGAAAATGATAAGTTACATATGTATGTGAACGGCTCAATAACATGGCTCATTATGTCCTTCACAAACATCATATCCATGTCCACCCAGTCTTTCGATCTCTTGTCTGTAAGATGTTTTACTACATTCATTATTTCCTCTTTGTTAGTTCCATTTAGAAAAATACTATTTGCACAACCTGTAATTGAGTGGATCACATTTTTATCTACTTTTGGTATCTTAGCTGCAAGGCTTGATCCAACATTCACAAAATATTGATTAAATCCATTTACAATTTCATTTTCATCATGAATTTCATCGTTGCCTTTTACAAAATATTTTGAAATACCAGTTTTTGCTTTATGATTCTTCAGGACACTATTCATTACTCGCCATGTTGCTTTCATATCACCATTACTTTTATCTAATAATTTGCTATAATATTCTTTCTTATGTTTCCTTATAATCCCTACTAATTTATTTTTATACTTTTTATATTTTTCTTCAGCGCTCTGACTTCGCAATTTCAAGAAACATGAATACAAATAATTCTTTTTTTTACAAGCATTTCTCAACCCTTTTGTCATCCATGGTTGATCAACCGTATTTCTCTTTGTGTAATTTGTTTGCACACAATTCTTTTCATACAGAGTTTCTAAGATATTCATAAACTCATCATATGCTCTGTTTGCATCATCAACATACACTTCATTCCAGTCTTGTTTACCTAGGTCCTCTTTCAATTTTTCCAAAACTTTTTTTGACGTGTTTATGATCTTTTTCTTCATTGCAACTGCTTTTGTGACGTTTTGATCATTTTTATGTCACAATCTGGTGCGGTGTTGGATGAACCCAGAGATGCAGACAGGCAGAACACTCGGAGGCACGAGTTGAAAATTAATAAATCATTTAATGTGTTGTGAACACAAACTCATAACTAAGACAGGGCAGTACTCACGACTCTTTGAGTTAGGATGTGGCACAAGCATGGACACGACACACCAGGTAGATCGACGAATGACCCCACACTCAAACCCACACCCACATAAACTAATATATGCACTGTCATTACCAAAAACCCAAAACACCTGAGAATGCAGCAGTCCAGTAATTACCCAAAACCCAAAACACCTGAGGAATGGCCCACAATCCTGACAGTACCCCCACCCCACAGACGCCCCACGGCGTCCCAAAGAAACCCCCCAAAAGAACAAGGGTGGGCGGAGGGAGGCAACAGGCACCACAAGCCAGTTCAGGAGGACGTCCAGGAGGTCGCCCATCACCACCCGCCAGAACCGGAGGACGTCCAGGAGACCGCCCATCGCGCTGCGTCACGTCGGGCGGGCGACAGGGAGGCCGTCCATCCTGCAGCGCCACCTCCGGAGGACGTCCAGGAGGCCGCCCATCACCACCAGCCAGGTCCGGAGGACGTCCAGGAGACCGGCCATCACCGGCAGGCACCGCGACCCCAAGGACGGCAACGGCAGGAACCAAGACGTCGACGGCCAGGACACGTTCAGAGTAGGCCGGCAAACGTCCCCCGTCGACCGGAACACTGCCTTCGTTGGTCAAAACATCAGCCTGAACACCATCATCGTCGGCCGGAACACCATCATCGTCGGCCGGAACACCATCATCGTCGGCCGGAACACCATCATCGTCGGCCGGAACACCATCATCGTCGGCCGGAAACTCATCGTCGTCGGCCGGAAACCCATCATCGGCCGGAACACCGCCATAGTCGGTCGGAACCAAGACCCCGACAGCAGGGACTTGGTCGTCCGGTCCCGAGTCGTCGATGGCAGAACCACGATCGTCGTTGACCACCGAGACGACCCCAGGCGTAGGGACGTCAAGCGGCGAGACGTCTTCAGGACCCTCGTCGTCAGGACCCTTGAGACCCTCGTCGTCGAGACCCTCGTCGTCGGGACCCTCGTCGTCGTCAGGACCCTCGTCGTCGAGACCCTCTTTGTGAGGACCCACGTCGTCGTCGAGCGGCGAGATGTCTGCTTTGTTGAGACCCTCGTCATCGGGACCCACGTCGTGGGGACCCTCATCGTGGAGACCCTCATCGACGTCGAGCGGCGAGATGTCTGCTTTGTTGAGACCCTCGTCATCGGGACCCACGTCGTGGGGACCCTCATCGTGGAGACCCTCATCGACGTCGAGCGGCGAGATGTCTGCTTTGTTGAGACCCTCGTCATCGGGACCCACGTCGTGGGGACCCTCATCGTGGAGACCCTCATCGATGTCGAGCGGCGAGATGTCTGCTTCGTTGAGACCCTCGTCATCGTCGAGCGGTGAGATCCCTTCAGGGTCCTCTGCGGTGACTGCAGTAACAGCAGTCTCAGAAGACCATGGTCCCACTACAGGTTCTGGACAACCTGCAGACTCTGGAACGCCTGAGGCAGGTCTTCGTCTAGGCGCTGGCACTGGTCTCTGTCTGGGCGCTGGCACGGGAACCAGTCTGGGCGCTGGCACGGGAACCAGTCTGGGCGCTGGCACGGGAACCAGTCTGGGCGCTGGTGTAGACAGGGCAGCGCCCTCTGCTGGTGTAGACAGGGCAGCGCCCTCTGCTGGTGTAGACAGGGCAGCGCCCTCTGCTGGTGTAGACAGGGCAGCGCCCTCTGCTGGTGTAGACAGGGCAGCGCCCTCTGCTGGTGTAGACAGGGCAGCAAACAACAGCATGGACTCATCCCTCAAAGTCTTAACCCAAGTCAGTATTTGTGTGCGACCTGGATCTGGTAGCAAACAGGAATTGGCAATGATTAATTCTTCTGCAAGGGAAAAAGACCTGATTTTATGTTGTAGGTCCACACTACTGAGGGCAGCCTGAAGCAGTCTCTCAATCTGCTGGATAACGAGAGTGGCCTCCCGCATCTGTACAACAGCGACCCCTGGGGTTGATGAGTGCTCTGTGCGTTCGTCCTCAGAGTGGGAGCTCACACACTTCTCCTTCCGTGAAGGCTTTGCTGGAGGAGGCATCCTTGGGTCCCCAGCTGCGTGTCG
>JBBPBX010049780.1:7090-25218 GCA_038048925.1 Garcialebias charrua | reverse complement strand
GGAAGTACTGAAGGCCATTTTGCACAATGGGACACACCTTCATCCCCTGGCCTAATGAATTGATGCTGTGGTGATGATTGTCATCATGGCAGCCTGCCTTCTGCATAACCTCTGCATTGGGGCTTCACCAGTGTGCCAGGATCACCCAAACGGCTGTCCAAGGCAGGAGGATGAATATGACTAAATTACTCTTTACTATGATGTGTGGTTGCTGTACTTGTATTAGCTTGTCATAAATTGTCAAAAAATGTTCCTAGTGTTATGATTAAATGTGTTCATCTGACATGCCACTCTCTCGCTGTCATTTATATCTGTGTGGATAAACCACGCCAAAAACATAAGCTGGTATAGGTAAACACATTTTACAGCTACAAAACATGCTTCAAAAACCAGCTGCAAAACTTAGCTTCCCACAACAATAACACCTGCTTAAAAGTCAGTGCTTAAATAAAACATTTTTATGTAGTAATTTTAAAACTCTGCCCGATGGTGTGCAGAACATGAGAGCACTAGTTTCTCTGCAAGTATAACGGTTTCCAAAAACATTGATGAAAAACTATGCAGTGCATCATGACAAATTGTCGTGTTTGAATACCAGAGGTGTTCCTCTTTTACAATGAATTTACTTTCATTCTAAACAGTTTCTTTTCATTACAGTAGTCTTATCTTCAGATTGAATTGTCCATCTCTGACTACTATTAAAACAGTCTGGGAACAAGACCTTCAATCCCCCCTCTCTGACGAGGTGTGGGACTCTATTCTCGATCAGGTGCATTCAACTTCAATGTGTGCTCGCCACGCACTCCTGCAATTTAAAGTTGTCCATCGGGTACACTATTCTAAAGTTAAATTGGCGCGCATTTATCCAAACGTGGATCCAACGTGTGACAGGTGTAGGAGTGCACCTGCTACACTAATCCATATGTTTTGGTCTTGTCCTACCCTGGCTAACTTCTGGAAATCAGTTTTCAACACTATATCTGAAGTTTTGCAATGTGAGATTGAGCCAACGCCCATCACCGCCGTCTTTGGAGTGGCCCCAGAACTAGACATACCACGCTTTAAACAAAGAATGCTTTCATTTTTATCTTTACTTGCCAGGAGAGCCATTTTATTAAAGTGGAAAGATCCAGCTCCCCCGTCACATTCACATTGGATCAGGGATATTATGTTATGTATGGACTTAGAAAAGATAACATTTACTCTCCGGGGTTCTGAAAATAAATTTTATAAAGTTTGGTACCCCTTCTTAACAGTTTATGAGAAATCTTCTACAACTGTTGTTAGTAAAAATGATAAAGCTTCCTCGGATTAACGCGCAGCTATACCAGGGCCTGTAATGTAAACTGGACTTTGAGACGCTCAGCTGCGACCTGCGGGGCGGAGCGGGGCGGAGCCGGAACGCATGTTGAGTCAGCATCCACGCCGCCTGTGTTTAGCTTCTTCTGTAACTCATTTGGAACTGGGCATACTTGCTACTGTAAAAGGTCAAATATGACAATGTTTGGCTTGTTTAGGATGTCACAGCTGCAACTTCTGGTTTTCAGAGACTTTTTAAAAACATTTAACTTTTTATTTTAAAGAATTTAGCACTTTTCCTAATGTTGAAAAATTTGTACTCTGAAATCAACTTCAGCATGCTTGTTTCATTTTTATAGCTTTTAACTACTGTTTGGCTTATTTTAGCTTTTAGCTACTGCTTTGTTGGTTTTTGCTACTGTATTCTTGTTTTCGCCTTTAGCTACTGTTTTTGGTCTCAGCTTTATAGCTTCAACAGGTTTTAGCTTCAACAGGTTTGAGCTTCAGCAGTTTTTAGTTTCAGCAGTTTTTGAGTCCTAAATGCTGATAAAACAAAAGGGATGTTTTTTTTCAAATAGGAAGGCGGTTCCAGCAGATCCTCCTCTGATTTTATCTTCAAATGGTGTCTCTATTGAGTTTGTTGATTCCTATAAATATCTGGGTATCCTGATTGATTCACATCTCTCTTTTAAACTCCACGTGGAAAACCTAGTGAAGAAACTGAAAGTTAAACTGGGTTTCTTTTTCAGAAACAGATCATGTCTATCACTGAATGTTAGGAAACGCCTTGTGTCTGTGACTTTCCTTCCCTCCATTGATTACGGTGACATTCTCTACATGAATGCTCCTACAAGCACCCTGCGGATGTTGGATGTTGTCTATCATGGTGCACTAAGATTCATAACTGGTTGTGATTATCGTACCCACCACTGCACCCTGTATTCACTGGTTAACTGGACATCATTAACCTCACGCAGACTCTTCCACTGGTACATTTTCATCTTTAAATCACTTCTTGGTCTGCTGCCCTCATACATCTCCTCCTACATGTCTTTGCGTGAGTGCAGCTACAGCGTGCGCTCTCAGGACATGATTACCTGCAGTGTTCCGTCAGTGAGGACTGAACTTGGAAAAAGGGCCTTCTCCTACTCCGCTCCTGCTTCATGGAATATCTTACAAAAAGATCTGAAGCTCTCGACCTTGACTTCTCTAAATGGTTTTCAGAATCTGTTGGAATCCTGGCAAAAACCAATGCAGATTTGTTCCTGTCTTTGATTTTATACGTCTACCTTATAATGTTTTGCTAGTTTTTTGATACTTTGTTAAAAAAAAAAATTCTTTTGTTTTTTTCTCTCTTTTGTTTTCTATTGTTTATTGTTTGTTTGTTTATTGTTTAAGGAAATTCTACCACTGCTGTTCATTGTTCTTTAGTTTTAGCAGGTCGCTTTCGTAAATGAGCCCATGAGGTTCAAAAGATTTACCTGACTAAATAAAGGTTGAATGAATGAGGGGGGGGGCAAGTTTTAGCTTCAGCAGATTTTAGCAGGTGTTCAGCTTTCAGTATTTGCTGTACTTTCATAGATTATACAATTTCTCCAAATAGTTCTTGTTTGCCAGTGATTTTTGTATTATTCTAAAAATGAAAAGCATATCAAACAATATTTAAAGATAATTTTAACCAAAATTCATGTAATTGTTTCTTTTTCGATGTTCCTTTGTGATAAAGTAAATCCAATTACTAAACTGACCGTGCAATAGGTCCTTCCACAACCTGTCAGATATTTTCACTGTGACCATGAACTATATTCTATTTTTCCTAACTTTCTTTTTCTATAAATTATTTTACTACATTAATTCGTGAATGTAACTGTACTAAGCAAATAAATGTCATTCCAACCAGGATCCATTCCGGAGTTTCTGCACCTAAGTCATGCTGCCATGTTGTTTTTATAGATTATTCCTCCTGCAACCTGTACAAACACCCTGTTCAGTGTTTTTCTAGTTCAATGTCATGAACTTTAACCTTTAACCTGCTGAGGCTTGTAGAAATTGAGGTGAAGCTTGTGTTCTCGTTTGTTTTTCAATTTCTCGGAGCATTGACCTTGTACTGTATGTGTTCGGACTACTCGCACCATATTCATCAATAATCTGTACCCGCTTCGTCCTTTTCAGGTCACTGGTGTCCATGTCCAGCCATCACTGTGAGAGGATGGAGACACCCTGGACATGTCTCCAGTTCCCGTGGGGAACAGCTCTGCTGGGGTCAAAGGGCCTGAGGTTAAAGTTCACCCTCTTGTAATTTTAGGGTTTATACAGCTGGTCAAAATAGAAGTGACCAGCTTCTAAAATGTTTCTAATCTAACTTGAAGAGAACAGAAACACATCCATCAAATGATTAAACTCAAATGAAGCCAACTGAAAACTGAGTCCACCACCTGATTCTAGAAACACTTTTAGCAATAATTATTTATAAAATGGTTTTATCAGTATCTTACACGTTTATAGAGAAATTATAGACCACTGTCCTTTACCATATTAAAAACACAAGTCCAAACCATAGCCCTCCACTACCATGCCGACAGATGGCATGAGGAGTTTGTGAGGTAAGCTGTTTCTTTCTAACGCTGCTGTGCATTATGGGTAAACATCTCTACTTTGGTATTTTCTGTCCAGCGGACATTGTTCCAGTCTTGTGGTTCCATCAGATGAAACTCACACTTATAAACTTTACAAACCTAAGTCATGCTGCCATGTTGTTTTTATAGATTATTCCTCCTGCAACCTGTACAAACACCCACGCCCGGATTTTCGCAGGGGCTACCCTGGGCTGGAGCCCCTGGCCCCGGGATTTTAGGGGCCCCCAGAGCCTCCGGCCCTGCCCCCTAAGTTTTTTTTGTCTCAAACACGTTGTCTCACACAGGAGAAAACTGTTCTTGTCAGGTTTCATGTAAAACTGGATGATTTTATCTATACGCATCAGCGCGGCTGGTCCCCTCCCGCTGCCGGCGGGGGAGGGGGGGGTGCGCGCAGCCGGTCCGCTGCCGGCGGGGGAGGGGGGTGGGGTGCGTGGCTGCGGCCGGTCCCCCACCCGCCGCTGGTGATAAGGAAGAGAAAGCGGAGGTGGAGGTTGCAGGAAAGAAAAGTGAGAGGAGCTGGTGTAGAGGGAGCAGCCATACAGGGGCGGCTAGAGGAGATGGAGCTGGGGGCCCCAACCAGAAACGAGGGAAGAGAAAAAATGTTGAAGTGGCTGCACGGGCCAGCAAAATGTGTGCAGAGATGAAGGAGTGGACAGTGACAGTGAGGCTGGTGCTCTGAGTTCAGTGAAGCCTCTGTGTCACAGGCTGACTGAGCCTTGTTATCCTGTGGAAACTTTACTGTCTTCCCTCAAACAGGCAAAAGGACTGAGAGGAGTTAAAGTTGAAAGTCACTTTCCAAACCTGAGAACTTATGACTCAGCCAGACATTACATAAGGCACAAAACAGAATCTGGGTTCACTGACCAAGAAATTTTCAGATTAAAGAAAATAATGAGCAAAGTCAGAAAACAATTCTGAACAAATGATGAACACCAGCATTTTAATTTTTCTTATACTCTTTTTGTACCCACTTTTAAACATCTCACTCAACATGGATTAAAATAGCATCTTTAAAAATCAACGGAGCTAGAGAGGCTGTGAAGCGCGCACTGGTTTACCAAACCATTAAGTATAAAAGCATTGACGTTCTGCTTTTACAAGAGACACATGATGCATCAAATGAGACAGTGGCGCAGGGAAGTTTGTGTTGAAGTCCTGGCAACAATAGCTATTCAGTGATTTTATTTTGTGATGCAAGCATTATATTCTAGTTTCAAACCCTAACATGTGGTTTTGTATTTAACCAGTTCAGGGTTGTTTGTAGTTTGTGACAACTGGCATATTAAAGTTGTGAGTTGTGAAAACTTACTATTCAGTCATTTTCTGCTCATCAAAGCAAAACTAACAAACAAACATACTGATATATATATATATATATATATATATATATATATATATATATATATATATATATATATATATATATATATATATATATACAGTGGTGGAGAAAGTACTCAAACACTGTACTTAAGTAAAAGTACAAATAAACAGACAAAAATGTACTCTAGTAAAAGTAGAAGTACCATATTAATGTTTTTACTTAAGTAGAAGTAAATAAGTACTTGATTTTAAAAATACTTAAAAGTATTAAAGTAAAAGTACTTGCTGAATGTATTACCTAATCCAATGATCTACAATATCATAAGTGTGCATACTGTATGTATATTTTCTGTAATACATTAATAGTGTTGAGTCATTTTAATGAACAATGCTGCAGATAATACATGTTTTTATTGTGTTTACTCTGTGACACAGTTCACACTTGGACTTGTGATTCTGTGCGTCAGAATTTCAGGGATGACCTACAGAGTTAAATGACATTAAGCAAAATAAGAAAGATTATACCTGTGAAAGTTTTTATTTAACACAAACCAATGTGTCATTTTAACTGCAGTAAACACATTTAAGTAAAAGTTGTCTGACAGAAAAAAAGGAGCATTAGACACAACTAACAAAGGAACATCTGATCATTTCAACTGCAGTTTGTCATCAACTCTAGTTAAAATACTGTCAAGTCAACCTTGTAATGGGTCAATAGTGAACAATATTTTACCTTCCTGACACCATTTTCAAAACTTGGACCTGAGTGTTGAGTCATTTGGAGACATCTCTTGTCTCCTAACATCATGAACTGACACATTTTAATATTGCAGCAAGAATTTCTTGTTCAAGTTCAGAAGAAGTTGGTTTTCAAAGTTTTTTGAGTCCAGTCTGGCTCTTTTGGGAGAGAGAATCTGTCTGAACAGAATCTGACTGAACAGTCTTTCAATAGTCTTTCAGTAATATTAAAATAGTCTTTGAATAATGTTTCAATAAGGCCATGGGTGTTGGTGTATTTTCTGGCAGAATCTCTGTGGTGGAATCCATTTTGAGTGTGTTAGTGGTGCTGTGGGTGCTCCCAGCTCAATGTATATACTAGAATATATGTCATTGATTCAGCTCTTCTTGAAGGCGGGTGTAATGTTACCTGTCCACTTTGCAGTGATTCAATGGACCAACTCCCCTCTTGACATCATTTCAAACTAACGACAAATCAAAAAGCTGCAACGTGAATGTAACTTGTAACTCAACACATTATAGAAATGTAGTGTAGTAGAAAGTACAGATACTTCATGTAAAATGTAGTGGAGTAAAAGTAAAAAGTACCCATGTTTAAAGACCGTGTAAAGTGAATTTCAACATTTTCTTCAATAAACATTATAAATGTCGTAATTGTAATCTTGTAAATGAGTAAAAAGTCTCAAAATTGTAGCTCAATTAATTTTGGAGTTATAGATCAAACTGTGTATAAACACATTTCTCTTTCAGGATTTTTTAGGCGTGGTTTAAATGTGACCGCGTTTCGTCACGCGGTCACAAGCCCCACCCCCTGCAGCTCCAGCCGTTATAAATGCGTTCTTCGGTGGAGCCGTTCACTCGCTACCGACCGTCTCCCTCCAGTACTGGCGTGCTGCTGGAGCGACCACATGCCACCTGCACCTCCGCGCACCTCCGCCCCCCCCCCCGCGCGCGCGCGTGTGTGTGTGTGGCGATCAGACCCCGCATGCATGTGACCGGGTCGCGCGCGCGCGCGCGTGTGTGTGTGTGAGAGTGAGAGGCGATCATCATCAGACCCCGCATGCATGTGACCGGGTCGCGCGCGCGCGCGCGTGTGTGTGTGAGTGAGAGGCGATCAGTCGCGCGCGCGCGCGTGTGTGTGTGTGTGTCGATCAGACCCCGCATGCGATGTGACCGGTTCGGACCGCGAGTCCGCTCATCTTCTAAAATAGCGCTGATTATAACAGCGGAGTTATGTGTCCTCAACTTTAAAAACATAACCAGAGTTGTTAGTGCACTAAAAACAGCGTAACTCTTGGAAAAAGGAGCTGCTGGAAGCCAGAACTCAGATAAAAACAGAGCAGGTGGAGCTCTGCTTCCCCCGTATGCCTCCCCACACAGCTCAGCTCTGAAGGGGGCTGGACATGGCGCAGTACAGCGCTGAAATCACGCCCACGTGCGACACGCCCCCAGCGTTCTAGAGCAAGGCAAAATCAAGTTATTTCATGATTTTTGAGACTTAATTTTATAAGGAAATCAATGTTTTTAATCAGTCAGATTTATATGGGTGATTAATAACACATATTTATGCCGTGTGACAAAATAAAAACACAAATTTAATTTCACTTTACACGGTCTTTAAAATATATCTATAAGGTACTTCCAGCATCCTTATGGGGTAGCTACAGGAGTCTTGTATGTATATTATTTACAGGGGCACTAAATGGGCACTTACACTGTATGCACAGGATACTTACAGGCTACCAACAGGGGTATTTACAGTGTACTTACAGGTTACATATAACACTACTGTATTTACAAGTATTTACCAGGTATGTGCAGGGTATGTATAGGGGTACTTACAAGGTTCTTACAGGGCATGCACCAGTGCTTTTACAGTTGACCTATGGCGTTACTTACAGGGTATACCTACAAAGTTTGCATGGTGATATTTATTTACAGGGGTATACGATGGGGTACTTATGGGATATCTTCAGGGAGACTTTCAAGGTACGCCTTGGTAGATAGTGGTAAAATGGACTGTACTTATACTGTATAGTACCTTTCTGTCTAGTCAACACACTCAAAGTGTTTTACACTACTGTACAATCTGTGTCCTCATTTACTTCTACACACACACATCCACACATACAGCACTCTACCAGATCCCTACAAAGTTAATCAGAATCTGTGGAGACTAATCAGAGTGCTTTAGATCACATTCAGACACCGATGGGACAAACATCAGAGGCAATGAGGGGTTCAGTGTCTTGCCCAGGGACACTTCAGCATGACTGCAGGTGGAGTGGAACCATCAACTCTTTCATTGGAGGGCGACCACTCTTAACCACTCAGCCAGAGCTGCCACACTTATGGTACTGTACTTACTTGGTATCTACAGGGATATTTTCACAATATTTACTGGGTGTGTACAGAGTGTACTGGAGTTACTTACAGGGAACTCACAAGGTTTACATACAGAGGTACTTACTAACAGGACACTTACAAGGGCATTTCCTTTTATAAGATCCTAATTGTTTAACTTTAACACATTTACCACGAGAAAGTATTTAAAGAAGACTATTTGCTTTCAAAACTTAACCCATTCATGTATGAATTATGATAACTTCATCCGGGATTTTTGTTTCTAAAATGCTTTTATTTTTCTTAGGGCATTAAAAAAAAGTGTGGAAAAAATTTGTAAAAATTGTATTCAATTTTTTTTCCACATGTCCACTCAGCTGGATAGCATACATTACGAGATTCTTTACTAATGAAATAGTGTATTCTATAATGTGAACATATTTTGAAATATTTTGACACTGCTTAAAACACAGCAGTCAATCTGAGGAAACATGTTTTCTTTGCACAAAGGCAAATGTGTCACATGAAAAAAATGCTATTACCCTTTATTTATCCAGGTAGTCTCATTGAGTCTCAAACTCATTTTCAAAAGAGACCTGTTTTGGGGAGCAGATGGTGGGGTTGAAGGCCTTGCTCAGGGGCCCAGAATGAGGCAAATGAGGATGGAGGCAGGTGTGGGTCTTTCACCTTTTCCACCCACATTTTGATGTTGACGGTACCGGGAGTTGAACCTGCAACTTTCTGATCACAGGTCCACCGTCTCTAACCTCTGCACCACCACTCCCCTTTCAACAAATTACAAGAATCACATATCAAAATGTTGAGCACTTTCAGGACAATGCTGCTATGACTTTTGTTTTTGATGCAACTTAAGCTTTTAAGCTTTTTCCCTTTTTCTTTCTAAAACTTTTGTTTAAAACGAACTGAGCTAAGAAAGTTCATTCTCAATAGTCCAGGTATCAAATCCGCTCATTCTCAATCAGTGGATCTGGACAGTTTCTTTTTAGTAGAAACGTTTCACCCTCACTCCAGAGGGCTTCGTCAGTCAGAGTAGTCCCAAGCACACTGAAGTTACCCCACCAAGTAAACAACTTAAGTGGACCAACCAGTTTGCTGTAGCCAAGATGGTTTCTGGGGGCTGTCCTGTCCCTCGTCGACTCCTCCCAGGCAGGCAGACCATGTCCAAAGTGGTTCAAGACAAGAAAGTTCATTCTCAATAGTCCAGGTATCAAATCCGCTCATTCTCAATCAGTTCATCATCAGTTCTGATTGAGAATGAGCGGAATTGAGCTAACTTTATGTCCTCAGTCTTTAGATCTGTTCACAACCTTTTACTGCTCCTTTCACATTCTGTTCTGTTTCAGCTTCTTTGCATATTAAAGCTTTTTTTAACCTACTTTCAGCTGTTTTTCCCCCAGCTTTTTGTGCTTCTTTCAGATTACTGGTATTTCTGCTAACTACTGTACAACATTTTTCTGCTTCTAACTTCTTTTTGCTAACTCCAAAAGAAATGGGCAAATTCTGCAAATTTTAGCATTTTCTGTTTTTTTGGCTACTATTTAGCTGGTTTATAGATTTATTTTATTTATGATTTACTATTATATTTAGCTGTTTTAGCTCATTTTAGGGTTTTTTAAGCAAATTCCATTTTTTTTAGCTCATTTCAGCTCTTTCCAACTTTTCTGATAGGCTTCTTTCTGATTGCAGTGTTTCAGCTGCTAATTTCAGCTTTTTTAGTTAATTTCCTAATTTGCATGCTCATTTCTGCTTATTTAAACCAAATCCATTAGATCTTTCTGGTTTCTTGTGGTAATTTAGGATTGTTCTTGTATTTCAGCTACATTTTAGCACGTTTCTTGGCAAATTTCAGCTGTTTTTCAGCTGCTAATTTCAGCTTCTTTTTTAAAAAAATTGTGTGCTAATTTCTTCTTATTCAAACCAAATTCATTAGATCTTTCTGGTTTCTTGTGGTCATTTAGGATTGTTCTTGCATTTCAGCTACTTTCAGCATGTTTGTTAGCTACTTTCAGCTGTTTTTCAGCTGCTAATGACATTTTTTTTAGCTAATTCCTTAATTTGTGCGCTAATTTCTGCTTATTTAAACCAAATTCATTAGATCTTTCTGGTTTCTTGTGGTCATTTAGGATTGTTCTTGCATTTCAGCTACTTTCAGCATGTTTGTTAGCTACTTTCAGCTGTTTTTCAGCTGCTAATTACAGTTTTTTTTTAGCTAATTCCTTAATTTGTGCACTAATTTCTGCTTATTTAAACCAAATTCATTAGATCTTTCTGGTTTCTTGTGGTAATTTTAGGATTGTTCTAGCATTTCAGCTACATTTTCGCACGTTTGCTAGCAAATTGCAACTGTTTTTCAGCTGCTAATTTCAGCTTTTTTTTTTAGCTTATTCCTTAATCTGTGTGCTCATTTCTGCTTATTTAAACCAAACTCAGTAGATCTTTCTGGTTTCTTGTGGTCATTTAGGATTGTTCTAGCATTTCAGCTACTTTCAGCACGTTTGCTAGCTAATAGCTAATTTCAGCTGTTTTTCAGCCAGTTTTTCTGCAGCAAGTACTCACACTGCATTTTCACAGGAAATACAATTTCTCTTGTTTTTATTAATTTTATTAACTGTGCACTAAAACACCTCTCCCTCCACCACCACCACACACACACACACATCATCATCATCATCATCATCATCTTGAAGACAATAAATCAGTTCAGGTCACTGGTGAGGTCTTGTGGTGAACCCAGGCAGACAGCAGTCTGAGAATAGACCCAACCCTGCAGCCGCCCTTTTCCCCGAAGAGCTGAGCTGCATCCAAACACACGCTCCTTCTCAAACATGTCACTTTTATTCAGGTTCAGTTACAAATAATCGCTTCAGCTACAGCTGCTGCCTGCCGTGAGTCACGCCGCTGACCTGCACGTGAAGACATCTCCCCTGCAGGAGGCAAACCTGAAGATGGTGTGTGGAGAAGTCTTCTGAGCTCTGACTGACATCTCTGACCTACAACTAAACACAAGAGGGCGCCAAGAACGACTTAAACCTCTGTCCATGGTGCTGAAAACATCTGGGGGCCACCTTCTTGTGCAGATGGGAGCCAGGGGCCACAGCTGAACTCAGTGAGAAAATAAACAAGAAGCAGTCTTATTAGCTGTTAAGACACTACAGTATATGCAATGTGTTAAATTCTACATTTTAAAATGGATCATGCAGAAAATTCCAATAAATACTAACTTGTTTTAATTGTAGACCAGGGGTCTGCAACCTGCAGCTCTGGAGCCACGGGCTGCTCTTTGGTATCTCTGCAGCGGCTCTTTCAAGCTTTGACCAAAACTGAATTGGTTGTTATACAAACAACAACAACAACAAAACGACTAGTTTTTGCAGTTTTTATGTCATTTCATTGGCAAATATGTGGATATTGGAACAAGTACAAGGAGTAAAACTTTAACTTTATGCTTTATTTCTATACTTAATTCATTTTTCCATAATTAAAAAAACCTAATAGTTCATAGTTTTTATTAATTAAAAATCCCTCTCTTTAAAATATATATATTTTTTCATTTGTCAAATTGTAAAAATAGAAATTATTAGTTATTTTATTTTTATAGTGTCACCCCTAGTGGCCACAAAACCCCCTTCCAACAAAGCTAAAGTGGCCCATGGGCCACAAGTTGATAACCACAGTTGTAGCATGTTGTTGCGGCTCTGAACACTTTTAATTTAGTGACCAAAGGCATAAAATGGCAGTTTTGATTGTAAAAGTTGCATGTTCTAGACTTTTAAAAGATGGATTTATTATCCAATCATTTGATGTTTATTTTGAAAATCCATCGGCAATTCTTAGCTGCTATTTGCATTTTCTCATAAAAGGGTCAGATATGAATACTGTATTTGCAAGTGCCATCCCAATTAATAATAATAATAAAAAACTGTGAAATAAATGTAAGAGTTGAGGAAGAAGAGAGAAGGAGGTGGGTGGATCTTCACGTTATGAGCTGGGCGATCAAGAGAGAGAGAGAAAGGGAGAGAAACTGAAGTAGTACAGAGGAAGCGCACGCTCAAAACAAGACAGGAGAAGGCACGAGCCATGTTCCCAGGATTCAGGTAAATTTCACAACAGCCTCAAACAGATTTAGACATGCTTCACGTGACACTTGGAGCAGATGTGTCATAATTTATAATGAAATATTAATATTGCTATTCACTCTTAATATTATTGTTGTAAACCGACGAATCAAAACAGTCTGGGCTCATTTGCGCATTTTCCTCATGTGGAGTCCTAAACATCACAGACTGGATTAGATTTATTTATTGTTTACTTGTTTGCTTCGTTTGATTTGGGTTGAATGTGAGGAACATGAGCCGAACTGTCCCGAACACGTCCTTGTGTTCGGAAGGTGCGCTGTCCTCGGTGCTGAACGCAGGCTGGGGTTTTTCTCAAGGTGCGCTGTCCTCGGTGCTGAAAACAGGCTGGGGTTTTTCTCAAGGTGCGCTGTCCTCGGTACTGAACACAGGCTGGGGTTTTTCTCAAGGTGCGCTGTCCTCGGTGCTGAAAGCAGGCTGGGGTTTTTCTCAAGCGCTGAGTTGAAAGCATGCTGGTTTTTTTTCTCAAGATGCGCTGTCCTCGGTGCTGAAAGCAGGCTGGTTTCTCCTCTGCAGAGACTGGACACACAGCAGTATGGAAGCAGGAATGGCCCATATTTCAAATTAAAATGGATTAATAGAAATGCTTTTTCCATACAGCAGAGGTTCTGACCCACAGAGGCTTTGGTTCTGAGTTTAGAAACACACATTTCAGACTCAGCTGCGAGTTAGACGACCTGCGTGGTTAGAAACTCCCAACATCTGGCATCCACCACATCAGCTTTGTCCCGTTTCCTCTCTGCAGGTGTCCGTGGATCCCCTCCAGGCGTCACCCCCACGGGTTATGGCTCGGATGAACGTGGAGTCGCTCACGCACCTCGGATAATATGCCAGCGCAGTTGGCGCGGCTCCCGCTCTGTGGCGCAACATGGCACGCGTAAAGATGGGTCCGCTCGCTCTCCTGTGTCTCCCCGCGTGTCTCCTCCTCCGTGTCCTCGTGCTCTCGCCCAGCGGCGGCCTCGGCAGCATCCAGGAGCGGTCGGCGATCCCCCGCGCCGCGTCACGCTCCGTGGCCCGCATGGACGGAGACGTGATCATTGGCGCGCTCTTCTCCGTCCACCACCAGCCCTCCGCGGAGAAGGTGGCCGAGCGGAAGTGCGGAGACGTCCGCGAGCAGTACGGCATCCAGCGGGTGGAGGCCATGTTCCACACGCTGGACCGGATCAACGCGGACCCCGACCTGCTCCCCAACATTAGCCTCGGCTGCGAGATCCGGGACTCCTGCTGGCACTCCTCCGTCGCCCTGGAGCAGAGCATCGAGTTCATCCGGGACTCCCTCATCTCGATCCGGGACGACAAGGACGGGTCCAAGTGGTGCATCGACGGCACCCCTTCCAACCAGCCGCCGCCTTCCAAGAAACCCATCGCCGGGGTGATCGGTCCCGGGTCCAGCTCTGTGGCCATCCAGGTGCAAAACCTGCTGCAGCTCTTCAACATCCCACAGATCGCCTACTCTGCCACGAGCATCGACCTGAGCGACAAGACCCTGTTCAAGTACTTCCTGAGGGTCGTCCCATCAGACACCCTGCAGGCCCGGGCCATGCTGGACATTGTCAAGAGGTACAACTGGACCTACGTGTCTGCAGTCCACACTGAGGGTAAGAGAGTCCAGCACTGACCACAAACCACCAGAACACTCCAAACACACCAGCTGTGATCCCATCTCTTAACATTCAGTTCAGTTTATTAAAAAAAGCTCCATATTCAAACACAACTTTAACATTTAGTCCAATATAATGTCAACAAGACAAAACAGCTAAAGAAGTCATTGCATATTTACTTTGTAGCAGTCACTCTTCATGACCATGCACGTGGTGACAGTGGAGAGGAACAACTCCCATTTAACAGGAAGAAACCTCCAGCAGAACCAGGCTCAGAATAGGCGACCATCTTTCCTCAGCTGGCTGGGGTCTGAGAAGACAGGAAGGAGACACAGAGGAGCACAGGAGGATTGATCCAGGTGTAGTTTCCATGGGGGGAAAATAAGTCACAGGATAGCAACAACTGAAGAGAGAAGAAAGCACTGCAGAGTAAGGAGATGTGGTCAGTATGACCTATAGTGTGAGCTGTTGGTAGCAAAACCTACAATGGTATCTCACTGAGCTGCAACTGTTGGGAGACTGGTTGGTGAAAATGATCCTAAAAATTCAGGAACATATATGTACAGTATTTTAACTTAGTTGCAGTCTCGCTGAAATTGGAGGGTTTGTGACAAACAAACCATAAGGCTGCATTTTGACTGTCCATTTCTTTTTCCCAAATCAGAGCCTATTTTTGGTGTTGCACATTCTTTTGTTGCCCACCTCCACCCACCTTGGTAGCCGTCCAAACATTTATTATGTATCCTGCTGAAGCAGCTCTTAAGACAAGTTGGAGGTGTCTGCTGCAAAATTCAGATGGGTTGAAGACGGGCTGGAGCTGCTTTCGGCGACTCTGTGACTTGTTCCATACAAAAGAACTCGACATTCAGGACACTCCCTCATGAATTTCATTCACCCACTACTCCACCTTAAGGGATTCCTCAGGAAATCCAAGCCAACCATAACTGTGGAGATTTATCATAAAAAGAAAGACTTAAAGTATACAGTGTCAGCCTCATGGACAGAAACTGGAAGTTGGTTCCACGAGAGAGGAGCCTGATAACTGAAATCTCCGCCTCCCGTTCACTTTTAGAATCTCTAGGAACCACGAGTAAACCTTCAGTCTTGGAGCAGAGCGCTGCGTTTATGGAACAAGAAGCTCTTCATTATAATAGAATAGAATAGAATATATCTTTATTGGCATATTTTCACCAAGGTACAAAGTTTTGCAATTGGCGCGCGCACCATCCAAAGAGGGACGTACGCACGGAAGCCGCAGCAGTATAAAACCGCGCCACCAACAATCAGATATGGAAAAAAGGAACATACAGTCGGGTAATCATTGGTATTCAAAAAAGAATCTATCACAATTTGTCTTAGGACACTATGATAAAGTCGAAAAAACTCTACCAGCTTAAGCACGAATAGAGACAAGACATGTTGCATTTCATGGCAAGCAGGGAGATTAGTCCGTGAGTAATCATTTCAGATAAGCACAGTCTGTAGATGGCCTCAGCTCGGCTCCATCTGAATGCACACAGAGACCTCTGGGGGTAGGGTGGGGGGGGCAGCGAGTTCTCAACAGCTTTCACTCCAGGAGAAGTTTCCAGTCAGCCTTCTTTCAAGGTTGCACAGAGTCCCGATTAGATTAGTCGCTTTATTTATTTTCAGGCCAGGCTACAGTGTACTTTTGACTGCAGCCTTGAAGTCCAGGTGCTGTCTGGTCCAAATCGCCGAATCATGTGAGGTTCCGGGCTACAAATCCCCATCTGTGCCCTGATGGGTCGGCTGTAAACGAGTCCCAAAACGCACCGCAGGTCCGCGGCTGTCCGCCGCGGCTGTCCGCCGCTACTCCCATCGTGCGGTTTAACTCGTACAACAGCTGGGTCGTTGAGGTCATAGCCCAGATCAGAGAATCTTGCTGAGCAGGAAGTCTCGCCAGCGCGTTGATCGCCGCGGCAGCCTCCCTCAGCTTCCAATAGCAGAAACCTCCACCGATCCCAAAAAGCAGAGCAGCTGCCACCAATATGCCAATAATCCACAAATCTTCAACGTCTTCGACAGAAAGAATGGTCAGACACATTGGCTTCCACTCGCTCCACGAGTCCATAGTGTATCCTATCGCATGCGTGTCGAAGGGGCAAGCCGCTTCTCCTGGTCCGGTGCGCTTTGTTGAAAAAAAATTATCGATAGAGGAAACAGCCCACGTAATTAAATCCATTGCAAATTGGTTCGAGTGAGCGCTGAAGAGTTACAGACGAGACAAAATGCAAGAGCAGGGAGGAGGAAAACTTAGGGAGGAGAGGAGCAAAAAGAGATGCGACCTGCTTTGCCAAGAGCCGGAAGAGATGGAGATAAGATGGAGCTTGGTAGATGAGAGCAATGTGTTTTTTAGCATGCCAGTGGAAATAACTCAAATTGGGTAAATGTCATCCCTCCTAACGCTTGTTATAACTCTGGCAGCAGAAAAACTGCAAACAACAAATTATTTTTAATATTAGCAATATGGAGTTAATATTGACCTAAAGTGACTTATTATTGATAAACCACAGCACAAAACCATTTCAATAACTGTTGTAGGCTTTAATAGAGAGGTAATTCACATTGACATACAGTAGCTAAGATCACGTACAGACAACACTTTACAGGTCCTTGCGACCAAAATACTTATTAGATCACGTACAGACAACACTTTACAGGTCCTTGCGACCAAAATACTTATTATATAATAAAATGAAATTTTCACACGTGCCTTTCCCCCGTTTGTCTTTGAAGACCTTGATGCCATTCTCTTTGTGTGTTACTGTGTCACATCTGTGCGTCTTCAAGGGTTTGCATCATTTAAAAGAATACAATAAGTACTGTGCTTGTTTTTCCACAACTTCGCACCTAATTTGTTCAGTTGTCTGTGAGAAAAGTGTGAACTTCTTGGCTGTGGTCATCGCTCGCAGCAGGTTCCAAACGCTACAGGAAGACACAAGAAGCCAGTTGAATCCCATGTTCTCCTTTGGAAAGGGTCAATTTGTTTGCGCAGAAAGGCAAAGCAGCTTTCTTTGAAATTTGAATTCAAATGCATATTCAGTTTTCTTTTAATTCAGCACATCCCACCATGATTAGGCAACTTTTTCTTTGAGAACCCTTCCCTCAGCACAACAGCGTGCTACGGCGGTGGACGGGAGATAAAAAGGGAACGACATGATGGGTAGACAAAGTAATTACTGGGAAATGAATTATGTCCGAGTCTTTTCATTAAAGTCTTGGTGAAACACGCTCCGTGATGTGCACCTCAATCAGGACTGACAAGCTGCATTAAGCAGGGTTTTCCCCCACAGCAGCTGCAGATGCACCGAGACAGTAAAGCATCCTCGGCAGGCCTTTTTAGTCAGTTCCAGGTGAGGAGCACTGTTTGCTTGATCAGGTGGGGGGAGGAAGCAATACCTGGGTTCCAACCATGTCCTGATCCTCCTTTGATATGTGATCAACTCCCAGTTGTATTAATTCCTGCTGCAAGTAATGCTCAAATGAATAGATTAGCGCAGATCTTTTCAAATGGGGTTCTGTGGAAAGGTTATGAACTAACAATGTCTTACCTGTTGTAGATAGCTATTTGAACGAACTTAGATTGGACAAAAAAAAGATGAATTCTGACTGGACTGACAAAAAGTAAATGGTAGTTTTCACCGTACTGTATTTCACTACAGCTCATTTTGAGGCCATTTCATAAACCTCCATCAGTTTTTTGTTTATTATACCATGATTACAGTATTCTGCAGGGAGTGGCGCAGCTAGCTGTTGCTGCTATTGTGCACTCAGATAACTACAGATATCCAAGTGAATAACAGTGTTATGTGAAATATATTAAGACGTAAATGCTTATAAATAGCATACATAATGTATATATATATATACACACACATGTACAAGTATATACACACGTTTGTTTGTATGTATGTATCTATATATATGTGTGTAAATACATAGAAATATATATATACACACACACACATATATATATATATATAAATATATATATATATATATATATATATAAATAT